>CM040395.1:28991995-29067756 GCA_022702515.1 Ilyophis sp. 1 JC-2022 | reverse complement strand
GCTTTCACAGGGAATTGAATTTGTCCGTGAGATGTTCCCAACATTCCAGCTGATTACAGACCTTCAGTCCAATCATCACTCCATTAGTCCATTTTTTCAGTGTCAATCGTTTCTATTCATAATAATGCAAGATTCAGTAAGGATTAACAAGACAATAACGTGGAATGTAAAGAATCTACAGTTTTGAACAGCCCTTACTTAAATTTGCATGTCCATTGAATTCAGTCTTGACTGTATTATGTGATTTGCCGAATATTTAAAATTAGCCATATACCTATACAAAACAAGGTAAAGTTTTTGATCTTGGCGTCTATATGGTATTAATGTATTAAAACTAGCATATATGTGTACTAAACAGTGACATTACGCATGCTTTAATTTGAATAAATTCTGCAAAACATAATTAATTGAACCGGGGGAATTCGCTCGTAGTTCGATATTGTCGCTGTAACGATGACTGACTGAACTCTATAAACGCAAATTAATAATGGGAAGCGTGAACGTTTTTGTCGTAGACCAATTATGCCGTGTTAAAATCGCAAGATTATTTCTGGAACAAAAATGTGCGTATATTGTAGGCTATATGCTTGTTGGGGTTTGCCATCTTCATTGTGCCATTATGAATGCCTAATTTTAGGCACTCGAAATACAAAATTATTAAAATTGCTGCATGATTGTATCGAATGTTATACTATACTCAACTTCTTTTCACACGGTTTGTAGACGGAGTGGTTTATCGTGAACCTCTACACGACCACGAAGGAAAAAGCTACAGCATTGTGAAATATAAGTCAAAGATAAATTAGGCGTTTTTACACTTATCTTCGATAATGTAACGTGGATTTATAGCAGAATGGAAAATATACACAAAAAGATGCGCCTAGTTCAGAAAGATCTGAAGAGATCGTGGTCATAAAGTTTGAGTGACTTCATGGAATACATGTCCTAAAGGCCTGAGGATATGTGGTCAATGCGGTTATTTCTGTAAGGAACCCTGCAAAGATACTGTTCGCCTACTCCGTATACATTGTGTGTACAGGGCTTTAAGTGACTTAAATAGGCAGAGTAAATGGGGGTAGTATACTCGTCTCGCCGTGTTTGTGTTTAGCTCAGCACAGTTACCTAACAACAGACGCCATTTATTTTTTGTATCGTGCACAGCTGATCGGTAACATCACAGAGGTGCACACAATGCTGGGGCAGAATATAGCACTAGCGTTTTCATTGTAAAGAGAGGTCAAAGGGATTAAAAGCCAAAAATCTGAGGGTGAATATCAGATGTTAGAAAAAAGCAGGTCTAGTTTCTGCCTGGGCATGCCCGGCAAATGGTCAAAAGTCTACAACAGCGGACACAATCATATAGCGGCTGCATGTCTCTCTCGATGTCATTATCTTCATGCATTCTTCATCATTAGTTAGTGACAAAAAATAAGTGAAATCTGAACAAAAACGTTTTCAACGTTAAAAAAAAAGCCAAGTTACTCACACATAGCCTACAGAGCGTTGTCTATAAGTCCTTAATTCAAACTTGCAAAAACTAAGCCTGCCTTTAAAAGTATTGATATCAAAATATGACCAAGTTACAACTCACAATATTGCCTATCGTACCTCACACTAAATTAACTACCTATATTCCAAAGCAATACTATCCAAACGTTCCTAAATTATTTAATGTAACATGGCCCTGTGTTTTTTCATCTTACCATCTCAAGAAAATGTGGTCAATAAAACTATATGTGCCACATCAAACTGCAAAATGATAATAATGTATAGTGGCAATAATCTGATTCAGATGTGTTACACTAAGAAATTAAACAGAAAAATTACTACACAATAGGGCATGTTTGAACAATTGTCTGCAGCCACTGCTTTGGGTCTATGAAAAGCACAGAATGAATAAAATGTATGATTATTATGTATTTATTTGGAATATTTGAATTTTTATCGAAACCTGTGTGGTCCTACAGAGCTTAGACATCCTTGTGTTCACAAAATTCTGTTCGAAAATATCACAACTATTATTATGTTAAGAAAATTAGTACTATTACTTATTTGTCATCATCTGACCCACAAACATGTCTGGATACATGTGTATAAATGGTATATGCATGCTACTTTCTACTTTCTCTTTCAATTTGAATTACTGCTAAAGCCCATCGGCAGTCTTGCTGTTAGTTTTTCGTTTAATTTCAGTTGCTCTGTGTTGAGTGCCGCGAGAGAAAAAAAACTCCTATTTGATTGGACGAAATGCCACCAAAGCTGCAACCAATGGGTGAACAGAGTGATGCTATAAGAAAGACACTTCGCTGGAAACGTAGTTATTCGTCGTATCCTGTAAAAAACAAAAGACTGCGAAAATGAGTGGCAGGGGCAAGACTGGCGGAAAAGCGAGAGCAAAGGCAAAGACCCGTTCATCCCGGGCTGGACTCCAGTTCCCGGTTGGTCGCGTTCACCGACTGCTGCGCAAAGGAAACTATGCACAGCGTGTTGGTGCGGGAGCCCCAGTTTATCTGGCCGCCGTGCTCGAGTATCTGACTGCTGAGATCCTGGAGTTGGCCGGCAACGCTGCCCGAGACAACAAGAAAACCCGCATCATTCCCAGACATCTGCAGCTGGCAGTGCGTAACGATGAAGAGTTGAACAAACTTCTTGGAGGCGTCACTATCGCTCAGGGAGGAGTACTGCCGAACATCCAAGCTGTTCTGCTCCCCAAGAAGACCGAAAAGGCAGCGAAGGCCAAGTAATTCTTACGTCGCTCCCACAAAGACGATTCATCCAAAGGCTCTTTTAAGAGCCACCCACATCTGTATAAAGAGCGCAAAGCTGCCATTTCAACCAGTTCTACTGCGTTACGACAGTTTTAGTCTTGCTCAGCGCCATGCAGTGTCCGTAATTTATATACATGGGAATCCAATCGGCACAACTTTTCTGGATCAACTTTTCTCGTGTTCGGTCCTGGCTACCATTGTATACAATGGTTGTCGTTCCAACCGCAATTGGAATCCCAGAAGTTGCTCATTTATTTATTAAAATCTTTTTCTCAATTACAATTGATGTTATTTGCCCCCTTAAGCCACAGTATATGAAAAATGACACACACACATGCGTAATCTTTTGCAATATGGGACAACGAGGACATAAAGGTGCACTGATCACATAAAAGACAGGTGAAGCAATAGGCTCCTAATTTGTGAAAGTGTGGAAACATGGCAACTAAAACTGACCGTATAATAGATGGTGAAGAATTCAAAGACACACTATGTTTTCTTTGTTGGACATTTAATAAAAGCTTTTTTATAGAATAAAAATATGTATTAACCATATATACATAGGTTATATATCACGCGTGAAATTACGATAGGTAGAGCATGTATTCATTTATTCATACACTCGTTTCGCAATGTTGGAATAAATAATCCAAGGCGATAAGAGAACTAGAGAAGATTTCAGGCGGCAGAGGAAGCGCAACAGTTAATAAATCTACCCAATGGCCTCCGTGACTGCACGCAGGTTCCCAGCCAATGAGCATCCGTAAAAACTTATCCAATCAGCTCCTCGCTGCAATGCTTTAAAAGCGTAGGTCGCGGACTTCACGAAAATCAAAAAAAGAGAGCAAGACGCAATGGCTCGAACCAAGCAGACCGCACGTAAGTCTACCGGTGGCAAGGCCCCCAGGAAGCAACTGGCCACTAAAGCGGCGCGTAAGAGCGCGCCTGCGACAGGCGGCGTGAAGAAACCTCACCGTTACAGGCCTGGTACTGTTGCGCTGCGAGAAATCCGCCGCTACCAGAAGTCTACTGAACTGTTGATTCGCAAACTGCCCTTCCAGCGACTTGTGAGGGAGATTGCTCAGGATTTCAAGACTGACCTCCGCTTCCAAAGCTCAGCTGTCATGGCTTTGCAGGAGGCGAGTGAGGCGTATCTCGTTGGTCTCTTCGAGGACACCAACCTTTGCGCCATTCACGCCAAGAGAGTGACCATCATGCCCAAGGATATCCAGCTGGCCCGCCGAATCCGGGGAGAACGCGCCTGAGATTTCCAAGACGACAACACCGTCGTCTAAACAAAGGCTCTTTTAAGAGCCACTAAACTAGTTGAGAAGCAAGTTTGTTCCATCTTTTATTTTTACTGTTTGCTTCTGATGTGATTATAGATGACTGATGCCACCACGCTCGATGTTTAATGTAATCGTATGGGATATTAATTTTGTTTAAAACTGAAGTAGGAATAATACTGTAGATATCTGGAGAATATCTGTTTGTGGTTGCTTTCCCCGGGTCCCATCGTTACAAAATTAACTCCCCGTAACTGACAGCACAATATCTGGCTATATTCTGACAGAAACTTCAGATCCGCCTATCAGCTCCCTGGCTATTTTCACCACGTAGTGGTACGAGTTTCTTGTTTGAATGTGTCCACAGACATTAAATGGTTTGTGCAAACTCAATAGAGTCGCTGGTCTGTGAATGTTATCCACCAGGATTTAGCAAGGCTCTGGTAAATCCTGGTGGACGCACTGATGTTCCGTTCCATTGTTAAATCAAGTCAGAACCATAGATATGACATGTCAGTCTCCTAGAAGGTGACCATTGTTTTAGCTGATGATTGGCTCATAGATCTAGCTGGCTTCCGAGACCCGACTATGACATCACAGTGGGTTAGAAAGAACATTGCCATTGGTTTTTCTATTATAGCTGTACCCAGGTAAGGTGGCTGCCAAATTGTTCCATTTCAGAATTCCAAATTACTATAGCTTTCCCGACGTCACATTTTCTTTTTTCTTTTCTTGTGGTAGAGCCTATACGCGAGCAAGGGATAAGCCATTTGGTGGCGCATGCACGCTCCTATGTGGACAGGCTGCATATGCCAAGCCTTTCCAACATGCCTATGTCTCGCCCTAAACGTGCATCCCGGCTCTCATTCGCCCAGTAATGTCTTAATCGATCTTGTTGCGGTGAACAAAGCTCAGTGAATTACTTTTTTGCCTTTTGTTGAGTGTGTGTGGCTCTCAAAAGAGCCTTTGGGGGTTGAGTATTGTTGTGTTACGGATTACTTTGAACTGGTGTACTTCGTGACGGCCTTGGTTCCCTCAGACACCGCGTGTTTGGCCAGCTCTCCTGGCAGCAGAAGGCGCACGGCGGTCTGGATCTCCCTTGAAGTGATAGTCGACCGTTTGTTGTAGTGAGCCAAGCGAGAAGACTCACCAGCAATGCGTTCGAAAATGTCGTTGACAAAGGAATTCATGATGCCCATAGCCTTTGAAGAAATGCCGGTGTCGGGATGCACTTGCTTCAAGACTTTGTACACGTAGATCGCGTAACTTTCCTTCCTAGACTTTCGCCGCTTCTTTCCTCCTTTCCCAGCCGTCTTGGCTACGGCTTTCTTGGAACCCTTCTTGGGCGCAGACTTCGCAGCCTCAGGCATATCGAAAGCTTGAAAGACTGAAACAAATGCTCCAGCGTCCCCGTGCGTCTGCGATATATAAGGTTTTTATGCAAATAGTCATATCTTTCTTAGCGGTGACGTGTAAACCGAGTCTTATTGGAGGCAGCTCGTCAACCATTGTGTGTTGGATGATTATTGCAACTCTATTGGCTGAATTTCGCGGGCCTGAAAAACCTAGCCCTATTGCTGCAAACAAAGGTTTTTTTGTTTAACCGCGCGACTCCTGCATGTATCTCTCGTTCTACATTTCCCCGCGTTTCTTAAATTCAGTAATGTCTTAATGTACCGTGATTGCAGTTACCCACATTCTAAGCAAAGTTCAATACATTCACCCTTTGAAAACTAATTTGCTTAATACAAATTTCAAATACAAACGTGCTCACACAGCCCACACCTTGCCTGTGCCGGCGCCCAAACAATACGTATACATTAATCCAATTTTTGATTAATTTTTTACAAACATTAAAGGTACACGGCACTCGTTTCAGTATACAAAAGCTACGATAGTCAGTATTGTCAGTTGTAACTTGGCCACATTTTGATATCAATACTTTTAAAGACAGGCTTAGTTTTTGCAAGTTGTAATTAAAGACTTATAGACAGCGCTCTGTCGGCTATATGTGAGTAACTTGGCTTTTTTTTTTTAACATTTAAAACGTTTTTGTTCAGATTGCACTTATTTTTTGTAGCTAACTAATGATGAATAATGCATGAAGATAATGACATTGAGAGAGACATGCATACAGCCGCTATATGAATGTGTCCGCTATTGTATACTTTTGACCATTGGCCAGGCCTGCCCAGGCAGAAACTAGACCTGTCTTTTTCTAACATCTGATAATCACCCTCAGATATTTGGCTTTTAATCCCTTTTACCTCTCTTTACAATGAAAAAGCTAGTGTTTAACATGGAGACTATTTGCAATATGTTTTTCTATTATAAGTTGTGAAGATGAACTTAAATTGTTTTGTTTTTTTCTTGTATTGTGTATATTGTTTGTATAGTCTATGCATGTGAAAAGTTTTTGAAACAATGAATAGTTCTTGAAGCTCTTGTTTTCTTCTCATTTTAGATACTTTATATAACTGTTGCTTTATATAAATGTGTTGCTGAAGTTGTTGAAGAAATTCGTTTGTGGTTGAAGTTGAAGCATTTGTTTTTTTTTTTCCATACAAGAGTGAGGTTTTACCCCAGTATTGATCATCATTACTGTAAGTTACTCTATACTGTGCAAATGTTTGCTTTTACTGATGATATATCATGAAGCTTGCACAGAGGAATAACGGGGCGTTGAGAGAATTCAAAGCATTATATTCAGAATTCATTATACAAATGTTTACCCATCTTCCATCCCCTACAGTCAATGGCCAAAGTAAGACGACCTGATTGAAACCTGCTGTAAAACAAAAGCCTGGATCACCGAAGACAGCTTCCAGTATTCTTAGACCAGCATTATTGACGATTGGCCCAATAAGTACTTGCACTTATTGTATTTCGCTTTGGATAAAAGCGTCTGCTAAATGACTGTCATCAACAACCCGTTTTATTGTGGCCTCGCGCCTTGAACCGTCTTTTATAAATCATACGGGATTTATAAAAGTATAAAATTGCCACTCTGTCATTTCAACAGACTCATTCAAACCAGCGGCATTTACGACTGCACGGAGATGTAACCGTGTAACTCGAGGTTGGCCGTATAGGAGAACGATGTCCAAAAGCAGTTTTATTTTTCAAACCGTGGAGCTTAAATGGCATTTCACGTCCTTTGAAGTGTTCAGTCCAAAAGGCTGCAGCGTCATCCCGAGTGAATGGAATTCCGCTCAATATCAAGTAACTTTAATGTAGGCCTTGTGTTTTCACCTGGATGCTCCATATATCCCTGGACATTTCTGGAATTGGGACTGAAACTCTCCGTCCAGGCGACATTTATAAATTCCTAAAAATGTCCGGTTACGTTTTGCTCGTTCCATAAACCTTATATAAACAAAGGATTAGCCTTGCGCTACGCTCAAAACGCATATCACCCGCCCCAATAACGAATGATGTAGCCACAATGGCTGAAAATGGAAGGAATTGCGCTTTTAAGAAATTCTGGATGGCTCTTAAAAGAGCCTTTGGCGTTTGTAAAATTGCATGTGCAACTTGCTCACTTCTTCTTGGGAACCGCTTTCTTGACTTTGGAAACTCTTGGCTTGACCGGCTTTGCTTTCCTAGGACTCTTGGTCGCCTTCTTTGCTGCTGCTGCCGCCGGCTTCTTGGCTTTCTTTGGACTCTTGGTCGGCTTCTTGGCTTTCTTAGGGCTCTTTTTCGCTTTAGGTGTAACGGGCTTTTTGACCTTCTTCGGCGACTTTTTGGCCGCCGGCTTCTTCGCTGGCGCCTTTTTAGCCGGTGCGGGTTTCTTAGCTTTAGGTGCCGCTTTCTTTACGGGCTTCTTCTCCGCCAGCTTTTTGTTGAGCTTAAATGAGCCAGAGGCGCCGGTGCCCTTAGTTTGAAGCAAGGTCCCCTTGGTCACCAGGCTCTTGACGGCCAGCTTTACGCGAGAGTTGTTTTTCTCCACGTCGTAGCCACTGGCGGCCAGCGCTTTTTTCAAGGCAGCCAGAGACATTCCGCTTCTCTCCTTGGAGGCAGAAATTGCCGTCAGGATCAACTCTCCGACGCTGGGCCCAACTTTCTTGGGCTTGTTTGCTGCTTTCTTCTTGGGAGCCTTAGCCGGGGCGGCGGCGGCGGCAGGAGCGGGGGCAACTTCAGCCATTTGTCTTTCGTTGGATTCTCTCCTCGGACTAGTGGCGACGTTTCGCGTTTCAGCTGCTTGAGCGGCAGGGGGACGGACTTAAATGTTACATGAGGACCGTGTAGACTCAGCCTGTCCGGCACAGCGTCTCTCTGCTCCTGAAAACTCCGCTCACTTGTGTTTTCTCTTCGCCAAATATTGATAAAATAACACACCGTTCAGTTATTTCCAAAGCGAAAAACGTCGGGAATGTTCAACAAAGGCCCTTGTGCCAGCAAATTAACTTCTGTGCCATGAGCAATATTGCAGTTTTTTCTCCAGCCCGTCTAAAACGTCGCCACTTGCCAGCGACAAGTACCTGTTCAAGGTGCTTGTCCCAAAATAATCGCCTTTAAAACCTATCAAACATTTCACACACTTCAAAATTGTTTGGTAACCATTGACTGAAGCCCAGTGTCAAAGCAGAAAATATGAAGTGACTAATGGAATACGCAAATGGAGCTTTTAAGCAGGACTTGTATTGTTGGCAGTAAAGCACACAGAGCACACACTTCGCACAATGACAGAACTCTCTTTAACCATCGCCGGGTTACATATCCACGTTTTGTTGAACCGACCATTCTGATTCTGAAAACAATGTTTAGCCTAAACATATTGATAATTAAACTGTACATACAGTATTAGATGATAATTTCATGGGACAGGTCTGTTGTGTTTTGTGTCAAGAGTTATTTGTTTCAGTTTACTTCTTTTATGTTTGATAATGAATGTGTAATGTTAATTGTCAAACCTCATTTTACATTTTTGTTTTCCCGTAAATGATGGGTAGCAATGCATGTAATCATCGAATAGATAGTTTAACTTCTTGGGATAATGGTTATTTAAATATTCTATGCAGAATTTATCTGAAGATAATATCAAAGATGCATCCAATTTGATCCATATTTGTTTGTCATGTCACATTATAATCAAAAAAAGAATCAATGGATTCTTCCAATTAACAGTCAGACAGGGGGTACTTAGTCAACTTCACACAACACCTCCACCTAACCATAGCTCTCACTGGGAGTCTTCTTAGTGATCTCAATCCAGTCATGTCTCTTTGTTTTGCCATTAGGAGGCAGCAGGAAAGGTTCATCCATATATACGTGTAAAAATAGCTACAATTGCTACACGGTTCACCCGACATGGATCTAACACCTCTACAATTAAAGTTGAAAGTCTTCACTTTAACCTCATGGTCACTGTCGACCTGTTTCAAATACAATGTGTGGAGTACAGAGCCAAAACAACAAACAATGTGTCACTGTTCAAACACTGTTGGAGTGCACTGTATATAGCACCATGTATTTGATCTGCTGTATTATTGTATATGTCTTTACTCTATTACAAACTCGGTTATTCAGATTTTACAAAACGACCGTGACATGAAGTTTCCCAGTAAAGTTCTACTCTCACTTCCTTTAACAATTTTCCAATATATCCAATCCAGCCAACTTCTTTTGCTTTCTTTTTGCGACTTGTCGTGTTGTACTCAGCATTATACGTGACAACAATGTGTATTTAAACTTTTAAATAAATGTTTTTGTTGCGCGCATCCCATAGTCCTCTCTGACAGAGGATCATTTCTTTGGATAGCTTCTCACACACTTTTGAGCATGGCAACAAAGGTACATTCCCCAGCATATCCCTGCTTATTTTTCTATTAAAGTAATTTCTTTCTCCATACATGGCTCTAAAAATGGCTCAGGAGGGCCTACTGCAACTAGGCAGATTCATAACAAAAGACAACAAAACAATTTAAACAGGAAGCAGCTAAGATTAACGGTACTAAAACGGAGACTCAAAGGAACAGGATTCACTCTCACTTTTCACTCAAACATTGATCTCACCCTTTTGGTACAAACTTTATTGGGAGACTTTGGGTTTCACTTTGGGTCACGCAGGTTACAGTCTGCTGGACTAAACTAACTGGTAAAATGGACTGTCCTAGTTACGAAATGTAAATTAATATGCAGTACAGAGGAACAATACTACGCTATTCACGTAATGGGCAGAAAAAAAAGTCCACGTTGGTAGGTTTGTGGTCTGGAATACATGTATTTGTGTCAACATGGGCTGGGTAGCGCAATCACCGTGTCAATAAGAAAATTCGGAATATTTAGCTTGGTCTAACAAGACTACTACTTGTCTGAAATGTTACTGTTTCTGTTCTATGGTTTTGTTAAATTAATTTGTATCAGCTCTAGTTTTAATAATCTAGAGAGCATACCTCATGATTACTCTGAGTGTTTCTTTTTAAAATTGATTTTGTTCAAACGTCTTTACAAAGCAATTACCCAATGCTCGGAAGGCTCAGAGTGCTGGAGGCGGGCTTTGGCTAGAACCGCCCTTTCTTTGACACGAGGCTTCAACCAGGTCGTCTTTGTGCAGATATAGGCGTGTTATTTTGGAGGCTGATAAGTATATTTCGTCATTCGAGAAAATGTCAGGTCGCGGGAAAGGTGGAAAGGGACTTGGTAAAGGAGGCGCTAAGCGTCATCGCAAAGTTCTCCGTGATAATATCCAGGGTATCACCAAGCCGGCGATTCGTCGTTTGGCTCGCCGTGGAGGAGTCAAGCGTATATCCGGTCTCATCTACGAAGAGACTCGAGGAGTGCTTAAGGTGTTTTTGGAGAACGTCATCCGCGATGCCGTCACTTACACCGAGCATGCCAAGAGAAAGACCGTCACCGCTATGGATGTGGTTTATGCTCTGAAGCGTCAGGGTCGCACTCTGTACGGCTTCGGTGGTTAAATGTTTTCCTTGATCCCTCTCCATGCAATTATCCAAAGGCTCTTTTAAGAGCCACCCACATGCTCTATGAAAAGCAGCGTTTCCTAGTGTGTGCTCCTTGTCGCGTTAATAATACAATGCCGTTGGCCTTGTAGAGGAAGCGCGCCTCCTGTTTGTGAAAATTCAAAGCCATGTGCACACGCAGGGAATAATGTAATCCCCGGCGATTGTGGTTAAATGTTCTATTTGGGATGCAGTACCTGCATCAATGAATGTCGGTGCAATGGGCGCTCTATTGTGTTCATCGACGTATTGCATTGAAATTATCCAAAAGGCATTAACTTGTCGAGCAGCTGTATCGAATTAAATTGCCGTACATAATGTGAGGATACATGCCGTATACTGAAACGTAGGCTGTATACCTGTATTGGTATATATATTTTTATTATTTTGTGTCTATTGTTTGGGTGGCGGCACATGCAAGTTGCATGTATTTGAACATTGTTTTAATCAATGTAAAATGGGAAATACAGGAGTCGCACGGTTAAAAAGCATAATAATCCTTTGTTTGCAGCACTTGTGCTACGTTTTTCAGGCCCGCGAAATTCAGCCAATAGAGTTGCAATATTCAGCCAACACGCAATGGTTGACGAGCTGCCTCCAATGAGACTCTGCGCTACTTTGCCGCTAAGAAAGACATGCATATTTGCATAAAGGTCTTATATATGGCAGACGCACAGTGAACCTGGAGCATTTGTTTCAATCGAGCTTTCGGTATGCCTGAGCCTGCGAAGCCTGCGCCCAAGAAGGGTTCCAAGAAAGCCGTAGCCAAGACGGCTGGGAAAGGAGGAAAGAAGCGGCGAAAGTCTAGGAAGGAAAGTTACGCTATCTACGTGTACAAAGTCTTGAAGCAAGTGCATCCCGACACCGGCATTTCTTCAAAGGCTATGGGCATCATGAATTCCTTTGTCAACGACATTTTCGAACGCATTGCTGGTGAGTCTTGTCGCTTGGCTCACTACAACAAACGGTCGACTATCACTTCAAGGGAGATCCAGACCGCCGTGCGCCTTCTGCTGCCAGGAGAGCTGGCCAAACACGCGGTGTCTGAGGGAACCAAGGCCGTCACGAAGTACACCAGTTCAAAGTAATCCGTAACACAACAATACTCAACCCCCAAAGGCTCTTTTGAGAGCCACACACACACTCAACAAGAGGCAAAAAAGTAATTCACTGAGCTTTGTTCACCGCAACAAGATCGATTAAGACATTACTGGGCGAATGAGAGCCGGGATGCACGTTTAGGGCGAGACATAGGCATGTTGGAAAGGCTTGGCATATGCAGCCTGTCCACATAGGAGCGTGCATGCGCCACAAAATGGCTTATCCCTTGTTCGCGTATAGGCTCTACCACAAGGGGGGAAACAATATATATTGTGACGTCGGGAAAGCTATAGTAATTTGGAATTCTGAAATGGAACAATTTGGCAGCCACCTTACCTGGGTACAGTTTTAAGAGAAAAACCTATAGCAAAGTGTAATGTTCTTTCTAACCCACTGTGTGTAGACACTTTACACTTACCTACTTCCCACTGTACTTTTTGTTTATTTATATTTTTATTTTTACTTATATTTTTTATTTTTATTTTTATCTTGCATATATCATATTATATTGGTTGAAACTTTGCACTACTACTTGCACTACTTGTTTTTGTGTTTTGTTTTGTTTTATGTTTTATATTATTTTATTTTATGTTTCATGTTGGTTTATGTAGCACCAATAAACCACAGTAAATTCCTTGTATGTAAATACTTGGCGAATAAAGGGATTCTGATTCTGATTCTGTGATGTCATTGTCGGGTCTCGGAAGCTAGCTATATCTATGAGCCAATCATCAGCTAAAACCATGGTTACTGGCCACCTTCTAGGAGACTGACATGTCATATTTATGGTTCTGACTTGATTTAACAATGGAACGGAACATCAGTGCGTCCAGCAGGATTTACCAGAGCTTTGCCAAATCCTGGTGGATAACATTCACAGACCAGTCTCTATTGAGTTTGCACAAACCATTTAATGTCTGTGGACACATTCAAACAACAAGAAAAACTCGTACCACTACGTGGTGAAAATAGCCAGGGAGCTGATAGGCGGATCTGAAGTTTCTGTCAGAATATAGCCAGATATTGTGCTGTCAGTTACGGGGAGTTAATTTTGTAACTATGGGACCCGGGGAAAGCAACCACAAACAGATATTCTCCAGACATCTACAGTATTATTCCTACTTCCGTTCATATTTTTAAACAAAATTAATATCCCAAACGATTACATCGAGCGTGGTGGCATCAGTCATCTATAATCACATCAGAAGCAAACAGTAAAAATAAAAGATGGAACAAACTTGCTTCTCAAGTAGTTTAGTGGCTCTTAAAAGAGCCTTTGTTTAGACGACGGTGTTGTCGTCTTGGAAATCTCAGGCGCGTTCTCCCCGGATTCGGCGGGCCAGCTGGATATCCTTGGGCATGATGGTCACTCTCTTGGCGTGAATGGCGCAAAGGTTGGTGTCCTCGAAGAGACCAACGAGATACGCCTCACTCGCCTCCTGCAAAGCCATGACAGCTGAGCTTTGGAAGCGGAGGTCGGTCTTGAAATCCTGAGCAATCTCCCTCACAAGTCGCTGGAAGGGCAGTTTGCGAATCAACAGTTCAGTAGACTTCTGGTAGCGGCGGATTTCTCGCAGCGCAACAGTACCAGGCCTGTAACGGTGAGGTTTCTTCACGCCGCCTGTCGCAGGCGCGCTCTTACGCGCCGCTTTAGTGGCCAGTTGCTTCCTGGGGGCCTTGCCACCGGTAGACTTACGTGCTGTCTGCTTGGTTCGAGCCATTGTGTCTTGCTCTCTTTTTTTAATTTTCGTGAAGTCCGCGACCTACGCTTTTAAAGCATTGCAGCGAGGAGCTGATTGGATAGGTTTTTACGGATGCTCATTGGCTGGGAACCTGCTTGCAGTCACGGAGGCCATTGGGTAGATTTATTAACTGTTGCGCTTCCTCTGCCGCCTGAAATCTTATCTAGTTCTCTTATCGCCTTGGATTATTTATTCCAACATTGCGAAACGAGTGTATGAATGAATGAATACATGAATACATGCTCTACCTATCGTAATTTCACGCGTGATATATAACCTATGTATGTATATATATATATGGTTAATACATATTTTTATTCTTTAAAAAAGCTTTTATTAAATGTCCAACAAAGAAAACAGTGTGTCTTTGAATTCTTCACCATCTATTATACAGTCAGTTTTAGTTGCTATGTTTCCACACTTTCACAAATTAGGAGCCTATTGCTTCACCTCAGTCTTTTATGTGATCAGTGCACCTTTATGTCCTCGTTGTCCCATATTGCAAAAGATTACACATGTGTGTGTGTGGGACTTGTATTCTTAGTAGTCATTTTCATATAATGTGGCTTAAGGGGGCAAATAACATCAATTGTAATTGAGAAAAAGATTTTAATAAATAAATCAGCAACTTCTGGGATTCCAATTGTGGTTGGAACGACAACCATTGTACACAATGGTAGCCAGTACCGAACACGAGGACCACTGATCCAGACAAGTTGTGCCGATTGGATTCCCATGTATATAAATTACGGACACACACTGCATGGCGCTGAGCAAGACTAAAACTGTCGTAACGCAGTAGAACTGGTTGAAATGGCAGCTTTGCGCTCTTTATACAGATGTGGGTGGCTCTTAAAAGAGCCTTTGGATGAATCGTCTTTGTGGGAGCGACGTAAGAATTACTTGGCCTTCGCTGCCTTTTCGGTCTTCTTGGGGAGCAGAACAGCTTGGATGTTCGGCAGTACTCCTCCCTGAGCGATAGTGACGCCTCCAAGAAGTTTGTTCAACTCTTCATCGTTACGCACTGCCAGCTGCAGATGTCTGGGAATGATGCGGGTTTTCTTGTTGTCTCGGGCAGCGTTGCCGGCCAACTCCAGGATCTCAGCAGTCAGATACTCGAGCACGGCGGCCAGATAAACTGGGGCTCCCGCACCAACACGCTGTGCATAGTTTCCTTTGCGCAGCAGTCGGTGAACGCGACCAACCGGGAACTGGAGTCCAGCCCGGGATGAACGGGTCTTTGCCTTTGCTCTCGCTTTTCCGCCAGTCTTGCCTTTTTAAAGTGCTTTATTTAAATTATCAGGCACAATACAGATTACAATGCATCACATATACAATAAATCACATATACAATAAATCACATATACAATAAATAACATGATATAAAACATTCTGTACAAATTACATCATCATTACACATGGAAATTTACAAATTCAAAAGTGTCCACGGAGTTTTTTTATTCAGTCTTAAGTCCAGAGTTCTTCTTCTTTTTAGTTCAATAATTATTTGTTTTGTCACAGTTTCACTACTGATATATGTCTGGTTAATTATTACCTTGCACCTTGTTTTCCATATTTTTGAGTTAATTATACAGATAATCATCCAAAGAAAATGTTTTGTTTCAGGTAGCAAGTTTTCATCAAGAATACCATACATAATTGTTTCTATACATACATTAATTTCCATACCAATTTGTAACATGTTCTTCCATATTTCTTTTGTTCTATGGCAGTCCAACAACAAGTGTTCAATTGTTTCTTCCTCCACACAGTTTAAAATTGGGCATATTTTAGTTGTAACAAAACAGCTCCATTTAACTATGACACGGACTGGTAGTCTGCCAACCGATATCAGCCAAGCTGTATCCCTTAAGTTTTCTGATAATAATTTGGAATGAACATTCTTAATGCATTCTTTACTTTCTGTGATGGTCAGGCTTTTAAAAGGTACTATTCCACCATGAAGATGGTCGTTCACAATTTTATAAATCATTTTATTTGGGAGACCAGACCAATCTATATTCAAATCTTTGAATCTAAAAAGGAAATCTCCATAAATTAATTTAAAATATGGTACTGCAACTCGGGCTCTACCTCTCTTTTTAACCCAAGTAGAAACATCCCCTACCCAACTTGCTCCCCTTCGTAAACTACATGCAATATTTTTACAGAAGGCAATCTTCAATTTGCAACCAAGTTCCACCGCTCCCAGTCCACCATGTTCTCTAGACTTATATAGCAGTGCTCTTTTGGTCACTTCTCTATTTGTGGCCCAAATTAGACGAACGCATAATTTGTTCAATCTGGTGATACATTTATCAGTAGGCGGAAAGATAACCGAGATAAAAAGGAGTTTTGAGATAACAAATGTTTTAATTATGTTAATACGCATTTTGTAATTTGCAATTTTATTACTCCATTTTCCTATTTCTTGTTCAATTTCTTTCTCTTTCAATTCCCAATTTTTTTCCCTACAATTTCCGTTTGTAATTAGTATACCTAAGATTGTCATCTCATCGCTTACTTTAATATTTAAAGGATTTGGTCTTCCAGACCCAAGCCAGACACCTTCCGTTTTATCTTGATTTAACTTTGCACCAGCTACAGCTTCATATTTTTTGAAATGAGCATTCACTATGTCCAACTCTTTTTGATCCTTGACAATATGATAGTTTCCTTTGCGCAGCAGTCGGTGAACGCGACCAACCGGGAACTGGAGTCCAGCCCGGGATGAACGGGTCTTTGCCTTTGCTCTCGCTTTGCCGCCAGTCTTGCCTCTGCCACTCATTTTCGCAGTCTTTTGTTTTTTACAGGATACGACGAATAACTACGTTTCCAGCGAAGTGTCTTTCTTATAGCATCACTCTGTTCACCCATTGGTTGCAGCTTTGGTGGCATTTCGTCCAATCAAATAGGAGGAGTTTTTTCTCTCTCGCGGCACTCAACACAGAGCAACTGAAATTAAACGAAAAACTAACAGCAAGACTGCCGATGGGCTTTAGCAGTAATTCAAATTGAAAGAGAAAGTAGAAAGTAGCATGCATATACCATTTATACACATGTATCCAGACATGTTTGTGGGTCAGATGATGACAAATAAGTAATAGTACTAATTTTCTTAACATAATAATAGTTGTGATATTTTCGAACAGAATTTTGTGAACACAAGGATGTCTAAGCTCTGTAGGACCACACAGGTTTCGATAAAAATTCAAATATTCCAAATAAATACATAATAATCATACATTTTATTCATTCTGTGCTTTTCATAGACCCAAAGCAGTGGCTGCAGACAATTGTTCAAACATGCCCTATTGTGTAGTAATTTTTCTGTTTAACTTCTTAGTGTAACACATCTGAATCAGATTATTGCCACTATACATTATTATCATTTTGCAGTTTGATGTGGCACATATAGTTTTATTGACCACATTTTCTTGAGATGGTAAGATGAAAAAACACAGGGCCATGTTACATTAAATAATTTAGGAACGTTTGGATAGTATTGCTTTGGAATATAGGTAGTTAATTTAGTGTGAGGTACGATAGGCAATATTGTGAGTTGTAACTTGGTCATATTTTGATATCAATACTTTTAAAGGCAGGCTTAGTTTTTGCAAGTTGGAATTAAGGACTTATAGACAACGCTCTGTAGGCTATGTGTGAGTAACTTGGCTTTTTTTTTAACGTTGAAAACGTTTTTGTTCAGATTTCACTTATTTTTTGTCACTAAGTAATGATGAAGAATGCATGAAGATAATGACATCGAGAGAGACATGCATACAGCCGCTATATGATTGTGTCCGCTGTTGTAGACTTTTGACCATTTGCCGGGCATGCCCAGGCAGAAACTAGACCTGCTTTTTTCTAACATCTGATATTCACCCTCAGATTTTTGGCTTTTAATCCCTTTGACCTCTCTTTACAATGAAAAAGCTAGTGCTATATTCTGCCCCAGCATTGTGTGCACCTCTGTGATGTTACCGATCAGCTGTGCACGATACAAAAAAAAATGGCGTCTGTTGTTAGGTAACTGTGCTGAGCTAAACACAAACACGGCGAGACCAGTATACTACCCCCATTTACTCTGCCTATTTAAGTCACTTAAAGCCCTGTACACACATCGTATACGGAGTAGGCGAACAATATCTTTGCAGGGTTCCCTACAGAAATAACCGCAATGACCACATATCCTCAGGCCTTAAGGACATGTATTCCATGTAGTCACTCAAACTTTATGACCACGATCTCTTCAGATCTTTCTGAACTAGGCGCATCTTTTTGTGTATATTTTCCATTCTGCTATAAATCCACGTTACATTAAAAACGCGTCATTTATTTTTTACTTATATTTCACAATGCTGTAGCTTTTTCCTTCGTGGTCGTGTAGAGGTTCACGATAAACCACTCCGTCTACAAACCGTGTGAAAAGAAGTTGAGTATAGTATAACATTCGATACAATCATGGAGCAATTTTAATCATTTTGTATTTCGGGTGCCTACAATTTGGCATACATAATGGCACAATGAAGATGGCAAACCCCAACAAACATATAACTTACAATATATGCACATTTTTGTTCTAGAAATTATCTTGCTATTTGAACACGTACAGCCTAATTGGTCTACGACAAAAACGTTAATGCATCCCATTATTTAATGGCGTTTTTAGAGTTCAGTTTGTCATCGTTACAGCGACAATATCGAACTACCAGCGAATTCCCCCGATTCAATGAATTATGTTTTGCAGAATTGATTCAAATTAAAGCATGCGTAATGTTGCTGTTTAGTACACATATATGCTAGTTTTAATACATTAATACCATATAGACGCCAAGATCAAAAACTTTACCTTGTTTTGTATAGGTATATGGCTAATTTTAAATATTCGGCAAATCACATAATACAGTCAAGACTGAATTCAATGGACATGCAAATTTAAGTAAGGGCTGTTCGAAACTGTAGATTCTTTACATTCCACGTTATTGTCTTGTTAATCCTTACTGAATCTTGCATTATTATGAATAGAAACGATTGACACTTTGAAAAAATTGACTAATGGAGTGATGATTGGACTGAAGGTCTGTAATCAGCGGGAATGTTGGGAACATCTCACGGACAAATTAAATTCCCTGTGAAAGCACATCAGTAAAAACGATAGTATCAAAACAGACTATCATTATATTAATTTAGTTGTGCCTTTAATTAAGATAGCTATAAAGTTGCATTCCTTGTCATCAATTATAAATAATAACAATTATATTAATGTTGAATTATCCCGAAAAGTCTGTTTATTTCAAAATTAAGGTACGTTTTCGTGGAATAAAAAAAATGTTTAAATGAAAAATCTTTGAAGTGATTCAATTGAATAATTTGATAAATATATATATAGTATTATTTATCTGTTTTTCTATTATCATGAGTAGAAACATACAATCAATTAGGATTATATCATACAATATCATAGCCTCAGGGCAAGGATCAGTCTGAAATAGTTCAAGCACACGATAGAAAATATCAGAGATTGTATAATATGTACGGCCCAGTGAAACTGTAGAAACGGATGAAAAGCCTTATCACTTTGAATTAGTGTGGGAATTATATATCACTCTTCTGATATGCGATTCTGTAATAAAAAATCACATTGGACAGAAAAGAACGGCAATAACAACTCCTGCATCATACCACGTTTGGGTAAATGAAAATACCTGCTGCAGTTAATACTAACGGGTGAACATTCCTCACTCACACGACCGCCTCAACATTTAACACCTTTCCCTTTACGAAGTGGCCATATCCCTTCAGGAATGCAAAGCTTCTGCTTCGCCCATTGTTCTGAAAGAGTATAAACGGGAGAGGGTTTTGGCGTACATCATTCGAGAGTCATCGATTCAGCCGCACGGTAACAAACTGCAGTACTTCCAGTTACGTCCAAGTACATCCCCGAAGAGATGAATAACGCGCTTCATATGACTCTCCAAGGGAGTCGATCATGCTTCCAAGCGCCACCCAGCGGATTACAAAAGAGAAAATATCAGCGATATGCCAAAAGCCACAGTACATATTTTGGACTGATAGCGTGCGTCATTCAACAGTCTCCAAATAAAAGACTAACCTTCTGCCAGGTAAGATAAGGAAACCATTTCGATAAAGCTGTGCCAGCAATGTTGTCACGTAATTCAGGTTAAACTGTGTAAAAGTCAAGTTTTGGCGATATTGAGGTGTGACATATTTTATTTCTTTTTTTGAACAGATCATGGACAACTTGGAGCCCTTCGTCTCAGGTGACAGGAGGGGTCTTGTAAATAACATCAGAGTCTGCTTGTCGTCAAACGACTGTTTTGTGAAGGTTAGTAGGCTGCCGTTGACTAAATTTCACTTTAAATCCACATATTCTAGTACAGTGTTTTTCAACCTTTTTTGAGCCAAGGCACATTTTTTACATTAAAAAAATCCTGAGTCACACCACCAACCAAAAGTGTTACTAATTAAGTGAAGTTAATAGGATAAGATAATTTCCCACGGCACACCTGACGATCTCTCACGGCACACTAGTGTGCCGCAGCACAGTGGTTGAAAATCACTGTTCTAGTATCCCTTAATAGTTGGTTTCCTCCCTCAAATCTGCAATGTTTCATAATCCAAGCATTTGTCTTTTTAGGTTCCGGTTGTGATAGTAATTTTCTGTTTTCTGTTTCATTGATAAATGTTTATTTATATTTAGATCTTAATATAGAGACTTAACAGTCAGCTTTTCTTATACCTTGCTTCTAGTTCTTAGTCTAACAGTAAAGGGCATGGTAGAAGAACAGGGGCCTGCAGGCTGCCCATGAGCTGGATCACGCTGTACCATCTGTGTCTGTGTTATATCTATCGAAGGTCACATTGTAGTGAATTGAAATGTTTATGTTTCTTGTGTGAGAAAGAGCTATCTTTCTCCTGAGCTGTCTGAATGTAAAGGAGGGGCCCTTGCTTAGGAGTAAAGAGAAATACCTCTATCTTTCCCTTTGACCTATCTGTATTTCTTCCCTGTCTATGAAATCCGCCCCTTATGACCTGGTCTTTGAAGAAATGTATAAAGGGTTGGCAATTTCTGCTGTATGGCAGAGAGAGCTTTAACGAGCACTCTCTCATTGGTTTGTCTGCAAATAAACTTCTTATTCAGTGTTAACACGGCTTTTGTTGTGACTCTGTCAAGGACAGACTTTGCTGCACTGTGAGTGAGTTGGGAATTTCCACGACATAATTTGGCGACGAGGATGGGATTGCTAACTTGATTTTTCTCCAAGACAGACCCCTCTCCAATCGGGAAAGGAGTAGTCAGTGATCACTGCCGGGAGTCTGGTACCCCGAAGCTGCAACCCTTCAACAGGTTACTGTAGTCAGTTACCTAACGGAAGGACGGCGGCGACCGGACCTGAAAGAGGACGGCGTTTGTTTGGAGTGATCAATACGCAATCCTAGAGAAAAAGAACCACGGGTGAGGTTACAACAAAATCAGTACTAGAAGTTTGACGAAGGGACCGACGGGTACATCACGCTCAGCAGAAGTTACTGCTGCAGGTGATTTCAAACTAGGGAGGCCAAGTTGGGCGCTCCAGTACTAAATCCTAGGTAAAACAAAGACGGGGTCTTTGTAATGAGGTTTCATGTTTTGTCAATAAGTGCAAATGATGAAAACGGAACAGTAATTGAGAGACAAATTGTGCAGGAGGACGGTAGACTTCAAATTCATCCGGATAGTGAGGAAACGTTTCTAGGGAGTTCAGACTCTGAAACTGATTCTGACTAAAACGGGTGTGTGATACACCAGCTAAAAGACTATAGACTGGTGGTGGGGCTGTCGCACTTGTGAAAAATGGGTTTGAACAATTCGAAGGTGCAGGATCACGAATTTACGGGTCCGAAGAAAATAATGCATGACAAATATGGTCCGGAAGCCACATACCAGTGTGGTAAATGGGTAGAATTCGGTTTCCCCGAAAAAGGCTCTTTTAGCCCGGTACAGATTGAGTGCTTGAAAATGCGGCTGCGAGTGTGTGAAGAGAAGAATGGGAAGTTTAAAAATGTATGGCATCCTGACTGGAGTGCGGTAGAGATGTGGAGTAAAGAGTCAAAAATGAGACAGGTAAAGCAAACTAAAAACTCTGCTAATTCTAAAGCTGAAAGCCAATTGGATGCGGACATTTCAGTGTCCAAAGCTGTGCATACCTGTAGCTCTCTGTATCCCGATGTAAGACAGCTCGCAAGTATACACAAAATTGACCTGGAGCTGGATTGCTCAGCTTGTCCTCCAGCTTACTATCAACAGATTGCAGCGGACCGCAGGGCTCCCACAGCCCCCCTGCTCAGGCGGGAGATTCCAGAGTTGCTGCGACAGCAGATTCCAGCTCTACTCTGCCCTCATCATCCAGCGGAGAGACGGGAGGAGCGGACTGACCAGCAGCCTCGGTCAGCCAGCCCAGATTCCACGGGACAGTTAACAGAGCCTGAACAGGTGTTTGAAAAACTTCCGCCCAACTTCAGGCTAACTCCAATTGACCCACTGTTTCCTGCATGGGCTGGAGAAACTGGTGGGGATTGCTACTAAAGCCTCCTGCGTTGGCTGGCAAAACAGGTGGCTAAAAGATGTTCTCCTGCATGCCATCCATTGCGAGGAACAAGACCATGAGACGAATAACAAGGAGAGGAGGAAACGCGACAAAGTGAGTTCTCAGCTGCAGTTGGCACGGCTCCAATCCTACCAGCCTGACCGAGATGGTGCCCGCGGAAAGCAGCAACACCTGAGGGGTCGCGGAAGAGGTCGTGGAGGTGGCGGCCGAAAAGGCTGGAACCAACAGGGATCCAATCCCAACGGAGATTCTGATGTTTGCCGCAATTGTGGACAGAGGAGACATTGGGCTCGTGGATGTAAAAATCCCCCTAACCCCAATAATTGGCCCCCTGCGGAGAACATCACTTTCCAAAACCCATGGGGTCAAAATGGATTACAAGAACAATGATGTTTTGCTGGAGAGGAAAAGACGGACAGTGGTGAGTCTGCTGCTTTTTTTATATCATTCTGCTCCGCTGGCATTGCCACAATGGACATTAAAAGTCGATGGGCGAGCGTTAGACTTCATTGTGGATACAGGAGCTTGTAGGTCTGTAATAGCGGCTAAATTGTGGAGCTCAAAACTCCCTCTGTTTAGTGGTAAAACTCTGCTCAGCCAAGATGCTGGGGGTGGTACTACGCTAGAGAAATTTACAGTTCCTTTGAAGGTACAAGATTTCAATTCAGAAAAGAACATCACTGTTAAACATGCATTTTTATTTTCCCCTGTTTGTCCAGTAAACCTGCTTGGTAGAGACTTGATGTGTAAACTAGGATTAGTTGTACACTGTGATACTGACGGTTTAACAATTGACAGAGCTGCTACGGCAGAAAGCGCAGAGATGTTTTTCTATGCCTGGGATCTGGAGAGATGCCCAGTCACAGCGAAAGCCATTGAAATGGCTAACAGTAAATGGTTAAGTAATGGTGACAGACTCACAGAGTCACAATTACATGTAACGGCACACATCAGTCGTGATAGGGATTGGAATTTTGAAAAGAATTGGTATGGTACTTATCCGTTAAAAACTACACTGTTTTTAATCAGTTGCGATTTTTGTGCATTGTCTGTAGAATTGAGCTCAGAACAGAATGATTTCTATTCTATTGCGGGAAGTGTACCCCATGTGTCACTGTGCAAAGCCTCTAATAAAAAATGGGAGGACACGGGACCATGGGTGAAATTGTGTTTGAGCACCACAGACTGGGAACAGAGCGGAGAATTATCCAAATATTCTCCCTCTTTACGCGTCACTGCGTACCAGTTCCAACATTCTCTGACGGTCGATTGTAGCATTCATGAATTGGTTGCAGAAACACATTCATATCTACAGTTGTCAGACTCAAAATTCAGTGCAATTCCTTCACAATTGTGGGCAACGTCCCCATACGATGTCGGGCTCATAGATGGAGTTACTCCACTTCAAGTAACTCCTAAATCTGAATACAGACCATGCAAACGACATCCCTTACGGCCGGAGGCTGAGAAGGGGATTGTCCCTGTGTTTGAAGCATTGCTTAAAGCTGGTGTTGTGGTTCCCTGTCCAAATTCTCCATGCAATACGCCTATATTACCTGTTAAAAAAGCAAATGGGTCTTGGCGTTTTGTGCAAGATTTGCGGGCTGTGAATAGTGCAATTCAGCAGCGCGCTCCGGTTGTGCCAAACCCCACCACCATTCTAGCTCAAGTCCCGGGCAATGCTAAATGTTTCTCTGTGATCGATCTAGCGAATGCATTCTTTAGTATTCCGGTTGATGTGGATTCCCAGTACTGGTTCGCTTTTACTTTTAAGGGTAAACATTACACTTGGTCTCGGCTGCCCCAGGGGTATGCTGAGTCTCCAGCTGTGTTTTCTGCGGCGCTACAAGAACACTTGGAAATGTTCCAATTTTCTTCAGGCCAAAGTACTTTAATTCAGTATGTAGATGACATTTTAGTCTGCTCTCCTGATCAGGCCACATGTGAAGCAGACTCTCTCTAATACTGTTAAAAAAACAAAAAACAATTTTTGTTTAGATTCAAACGGGGACACAACGTCTCTGCTGATAAGGTTCAGACTGAACAAAACAAAAACAAAACTGTGTATTTGTGTCATGACATTTCAGCTGACGGTAAAACTTTGGGACATAGCATAATCCAAGCGATTCTGGATCTACTAAAACCACGGACTAAGAAACAACGAATGTCTTTTTTAAGTGTGACTGCTTATTACAGGCAGTGGATTCCAGATTATGCAAAACTGACAGTCTCTGCAGGACCTGGCTCACGGCCAGACACTAGTAGCATTTGACAATGTGACTTCGACTGACCGCGCATGCGCAGATTTCGACAAACGCATAACTGTATTGGCAAGCGCGCCCACGCTTGGGCTGCCTGATATTAATAAATGTTTTACTTTTACAGTAAGTGAAGAGCGGCTAGTTATATGTTGGCTGTGCTCATGCAGGAGCACGGTGGAAAAAACACAGGCCTGTTGCTTCCTACTCTAGAGGATGGGGAGCCACATAATTGTTTTCATGTTTCAGATCAAGTTCTCTCTGCCCGTCCTGACCTCGCCACCACTCCCTTTCAAATGCAGACTTTGAGATTTTCTGTTGACGGTTCTGCCAGTCTCTGTCCCCACATAGGTGACAGTCAATTTGGCTATGCAGTGGTGATGCATCATCAAGTTCTGGAGTCAGCCCGCCTTCCTGGACACCTCTCAGTGAAGGCTGCTGAACTTTTCGCTCTCACACGCGCCTGCTATTTGGCTGAAGGTAAAACTGTGATATTTTTTTCACATACAGCAGGTATGCTTTTGGAGTAATGATTTTGGAACACTTTGGAAGCACAGAGGCTTTCTCACTTCAATGGGTAAAGCTGTACAGAATGGACACTTGGTAAGCTGCCTCTTAGAGGCCATTATTTTGCCTGCATCCATTGCTATTTGTAAATGCACTGCCCACACAAGCCTGCCAGCTGTTATCTCTCAAGGTAACTCTGCTGCTGAGCCCCCAAGGCTACAGCATCAGCCCCTCCCAACACAATTTTCAGTCTGCGCACACAAGCTGCTGATTCCACAGAGACACCTCACTGGTACACCCTGTTTACCTCGGGTTTTTATTTCCTTACTATGCTAAGTTGACACATGGATTTGATCATGTGTAAAAAGGGGGAATGCTATCTTTGCTGTCCAGACATTGGGACACAAGTGGATTTTCCACCTATGCAAAATTTTTTGTCAAAAATTGTTATTTGTGTTGTGAATAATTCTGGGCGGGGCCAGAACGTTCCAAAGGTGGCCCACCCAGCTTCACAAGAACTTTTTGAATATTTTATGATGGATTTCATTGAACTTAACTCATGCAAAGGTAAGAAATATTGGATGGTGTTCATTGATATGTTTTCAAAATGGGTTGAAGTTCCATTGTGCTTACCAACCCCCAGAGTGGGGGGGCGGTAGAGAGGGCAAATGGAACCATTAAGAATCGGTTAACCAAAGTAATGGCAGAAACAGGTTTGGATTGGGTCCAGGCCCTGCCAATTGTCCTTACAGGTATGCGGGGAAGGGTCCATGCTGTCACAGGGTTGTCTCCATACGAGGTGATCACAGGACGGCCCATGAGGACTGGATGTCAACCCCCAGGCCTAATGCTGGACGGAAACCTAGCAGACACTTGAATGGTGAGTTACTGTGTTAAGCTAACAAATGTTCTAAGATCTGTGCACCAACAGGCGAAAGCAGCTCTCCCAGAACCAGCCAGCGGGTCCCTGCACGATCTGCAGCCAGGGGATTGTGTAGTAATTAAAGACTTCCGGAGAAAAAAGTGGCACCAGCCTAGGTGGAGGGGACCGTTCCAGGTACTACTCACCACGCCCACAGCTGTGCGAGTGGACGGCCGCGCCTCTTGGGTTCACGCCAGCCACTGCAAAAGAGCTCCGCCAGCACCACAGGAGGGATAAGGGTGAAAGACCCACCTCGACCGACGAGAAGGGCGACGACGTTTCTCACGGAGTTTAAAAACTCAAAGAGAACCACCACTTCAAGGAGCACGTGATGGTAATACCAGCTCCCAACATGCCACACTACAGCAGAAGAGCAGAGGGGTACAATCCCTCCCTTCAGAAGAGCAGACTGCAGCCTCGGAGTAGGTACACTTTTGATATGCCTAGCAAGCCTCATAACTGTGTTACCCATTCTCCTGATTCATGAGCTCTACATCAATGCCACTGAGCCAAACAGTACAGCTGTAATGACTCAGAGGCCTAAAAGGTATGCCACCACTGGGAACGAAGATTGGCTGCCATGAGGACATGCGAGGCATCATTATGCTACTAACTCTTGGTGGCGTTATGCTGAGTGGACTGCAAAACAACACTTTGACCAGTCTTGTTATGTTTGCTCTCACATGCCTCCTTCCACAGCAGACCCTCTTCTACAGGTACAGAATCTGAAGGATGAGCATGCAATATGTTTAATGGGACTAAGTGCTCACCCAGGTATGAGAAAACGGTGGAGTGAAGCCAATTTCTCTGTGCCATTAAATCTGTCAAAATTGCGTTCTCTAGTGTTTAACAAGAATTATTTTTTCCTGAATGATTACCTAGCATGGCCACAGGTATCATGGAAAATGTCTGGTCCAGTCGTAATTAAACATGATATGAAGTTTGGATGGTGTGTTATAGGTAACGGTTCTAATGCACTGGGAAAGTTAGACAGGGATCAGTGTAAAAGAGTTGTTTGTGACTGTCCGGCCATACAGCTGCATGATTGTTTTGACTGTCTGAATAATCTTTCTAGTTCCTGTAGAAAGGACCCAGATATGGTTGCTTATGTGTGCAGGTCGAACCAGGCACACGCTATCTCATTACCTTGGGATAGCACACTAACTGCCAACTGCTCCGGAGCCGTGCCCCCCTCTCGCCTTGGGAGCAGGATGTTAGGTGATTGGTATTGGCTGTGTGGGCATTCAGTTTATACAGCTTCCCCCCCCCCCCCCCCCCCCCCCTCTTCTCCTGACTGGAGTAGAGTGTGTGCTCTCATTGCTTTATACGATTCCACATATGTAATTCCTGACTTATCCACATATAGTCACTCCACAGGTCGTCTACACAGGGCTAAGAGAGGATTCTGGGATGAGAATCCCGTACCTACAGATCATCGACTGTGGACAGGAGGTTCTAAGTTTTTTCAAGGTTTGTTTCCCCAAATGGGACTAATGGAGGTTTCTAAAGAAGTAGAGGTTACTAGGTACACTTTTCTCCAATACATTAACTCCTCAGTGCTGCTAACCGATACCATTAGATCTGAACTGACATCACTGCGATTAATGGTCATGCAGAGCCGCATGGTACTGGACCAGATACTGCTGAGCATGGGGGGGTTTGTGTAATGGTGGGGGAAACATGTTGTACGTACATACCACATTATGATGAGGATGGACAGATCATACAGCAGGCACTTCGAAATATGACTAGGCTTCGTGATTCACTGGTAGAGAGGGAGGTCGATGACAGTAAAGATTGGTTCTTTAATCTCCTCTCAGGTTGGAAGAAAACCTTACTGAGGATTTTCTTGCCTATTTCCATCGTTCTAGTTCTACTCATATTTCTCTGTTGCTGTGGGGTGCCTTTAATACGTGCTTGTATTGCCCGTCTCACCCAGGCTGCTGTAGGTCACTATCTTCAGCTACATTATCTGGATCTTGAACAAGAGGGAGTAACTGACTTCCCTCTTAAACAATTCTCAGATGACTACTGACTTCCTCTTTGAGGAGTGTTAGAAGGAGGCCCCATTAAGTGGGGGTAAGATGAGCAGGATGTGTCTGAAAGTTGAGAGGTTAAAGGTTTAACATCAAGGATGTGTTTGAAAGTTGAGAGGTTAAAGGTTTAACTTCAAGAATGTGGTTGAAAGAACACCATATGAAGGTTTTTATATGTTTCTTTAGATGTTAAAGGACTAATCAGTAGTACATTTATAATCAATTAGCTTAAATTCTTTTTACGTGTGATTATTTTTCTCCTCTGTATAATCAAAATGTGTAATGTGCATGTATCTGCTGGTATCTTGGAATAATATTCGGCTGCCCTGAGGAGGGGAGTTGGGGAAAGCAGTTCCCCCTTTTTCCTAGAGTATGCATCGCACATATCCACACGAGGACCAATGTAATGATTTTTCTGTCTTTATGTAACCATTTACTGTGTATTAAACCAATGAGGTAGAATGTATCAGAAAATTGAAGAGTTATCATAGAATGATAAAAGGGAGGAATGTGATAGTAATTTTCTGTTTTCTGTTTCATTGATAAATGTTTACTTATATTTAGATATTAATATAGAGACTTAACAGTCAGCTTTTCTTATACCTTGCTTCTAGTTCTTAGTCTAACAGTAAAGGGCATGGTAGAACAGGGGCCTGCAGGCTGCCCATGAGCTGGATCACGCTGTACCATCTGTGTCTGTGTTATATCTATCGAAGGTCACATTGTAGTGAATTGAAATGTTTATGTTTCTTGTGTGAGAAAGAGCTATCTTTCTCCTGAGCTGTCTGAATGTAAAGGAGGGGCCCTTGCTTAGGAGTAAAGAGAAATACCTCTATCATTCCCTTTGACCTATCTGTATTTCTTCCCTGTCTATGAAATCCGCCCCTTATGACCTGGTCTTTGAAGAAATGTATAAAGGGTTGGCAATTTCTGCTGTATGGCAGAGAGAGCTTTAACGAGCACTCTCTCATTGGTTTGTCTGCAAATAAACTTCTTATTCAGTGTTAACACGGCTTTTGTTGTGACTCTGTCAAGGACAGACTTTGCTGCACTGTGAGTGAGTTGGGAATTTCCACGACACGGTGCATCCTGAGTATCCGAATTCAAACAGAAATTTCTGGAAAGTTGACGAAACCCGTATTACTCCCAAAATGCTGCGACGCCACTTCAAGGGTATGATGGACACCTTCCCTGACCTGGCCTCTAGACTGGAAAGGGGCTGTGGCACCACAGAAGAAATGTACAGGACCCACAACCCTCAGAAACTAAGTACCTCTGCGATTCACAACGGATGCGCAACCAAGTTCAGTGGTCCATTTTCCATTGAGTCTATTTTGAAGAAAGACACTTGCTCTCGAAGTTTTCCCAAATCCAGCGTGCTATGCACATTGCCAGGTACTTTGGATGGGCACGACCAAGGCTTGAAATGTACGCGGACAGGATTTGGAATGAAAAGGAAGAGTGGTCTAGAATACCGTTTCTGTGGACCAGCAGAAAGCAGAAGTGAATTCCGAGGGTACATGAATGAGCAGGCAAACTCAGTGCTCTCCACAAAGCGCTATACCTCGGAATATTCGACTCCAGAAATCCGGAGTGTACCCGAATGTCACGAGACAATCAGACCCACGAAGAGAACACGCATGTGTCCGAACTTGCCTGGCACCATGTTCCCACGACAAGTCATTGAGTGTCACTTCCAGCGTGCCATAAAGTTTGACATTCCTAACAATCAGCTTTATCCTCTGAATGCACATCCTTTTAATCAATGGAATTTTGGACTGTGAATGATTGTTGCAAAAACCGTGCAATTTCGCCCCACCGTAGTTCCTCATACAAATAATGTATATTATTGTTTACTGTACTGACTTGCACTTAATAAATATATACTTTCTTAACTTGTTGCTCTGTCCATTGTTATCGATACTGTCGTCGCTGTGGATTTGATATAGGCCGAAAGCCCAATCAGTGGTTTTGTCATGTACATTCAATAAGTCTGCGAATTCTCCTATGCGTGTATATCCCCTGTAGGGGACACGACTTTCTGGTCTTATTCTCAAGAACCATATATGCTACTATGCTAAAACCTACACTACATGTTACATTCATTAGATTTCAAATACATACAATATATTTTTTAAACTCATTCAGCGCAACATGTTTTTTGTCGTCCAAGACAATCGAAATAAGTCAAAAAATATTTAAATACTTTTTTCTAGCGGGTCTCAGAAGGATATATCTGAACGTTTTAGAACATTTCTGCCTGTGTTACTATATACCATGAATAAGTTACTGTGGGTGATATGACACAAATTTTCGAAGTGAGGACACGCTGTTATCGAGCAGAGTATATATATTTATCTATTGAGACTCCACAAAATCGTATGTGACGTTAAGATGCATATCATTTAATTCCGGTTGCTGTTGCTTTTGTCAAGTTAACAGCTTAATCTATCACTTACTGTCAAGGCTAAAGTGTCCTGATACTATTCTTATATTTGTTCTAAAATCCCCATTTTGCCGCAATGAATGCTATTTTAATAAATCTCTACATTGGTGATACGCAAATACGTATCGCCAAAGCGCATTCTCAGTTGCACCAGATATTGCCGCTATATATGAAATATATGCGTAAAATCTGAGATTTGTGTTTAAATTTGGAACGTCGCGTTGCTGTAGCTTTTGTCACCTGTGTGCGTGTATATTTTGAGCGTCAAGAACACATTGCTATAGACAGACTGAAGTAATTCTAGTGAAAACAGTTGGAAAAACTCCATAACGTTTTTGAGAAAATGTAACATATCGGAAGCAGAAATATGAGTATATGAAATGACACAGAGAAGATGCTTAACCACTAGAAAGATAATAAGGGGATGGTGCCAATTTGCGCGCTGTTCCGTAAGAGAATTGATAATGCATCTTTTAAAAACACACAACGCAATTCGTTTTGCACAAACAACGTTTTGCCATGCATTATCTCGTGGCTTGTTTAAGTTATGGTCAGTCCTCAATTTAGCTACGGCGCAGAAGAACCTGCTAATTCCAAAATAAATTATTATGATTAAGACGAACATAAGGCAATTGTCTACTGAATTCATTTTTTTTTTTTTTTTCCTGATTATAAAAAAAACGCTCATCTTTTTGTGTATATTTTCCATTCTGCTATAAATCCACGTTACATTATCGAAGATAAGTGTAAAAACGCCTGATTTATCTTTGACTTATATTTCACAATGCTGTAGCTTTTTCCTTCGTGGTCGTGTAGAGGTTCACGATAAGCCACTCCGTCTACAAACCGTGTGAAAAGAAGTTGAGTATATTATAACATTCGATACATTCATGCAGCAATTTTAATAATTTTGTATTTCGGGTGCCTAAAAATAGGCATTCATAATGGCATAATGAAGATGGCAAACCGCAACAAACATATAGCCTACAATATACACACGTTTTTGTTCCAGAAATAATCTTGCGATTTTAACACGTACAGCCTAATTGGTCTCCTACAAAAACGTTAACGCTTCCCATTATTTATTTGCGTTTTTAGAGTTCAGTCTGTCATCGTTACAGCGACAATATCGAACTATGAGCGAATTCCCCCGATTCAATTAATTATGTTTTGCAGAATTGATTCAAATTAAAGCATGCGTAATGTTGCTGTTTAGTCATAGATGCACGTTTTAACACATCAATACAATATAGACCTCAAGATCAAAAACTCGTACGTTGTTTTGTAAAAGTCTATGGCAAATTTAAAATATTTGACAAATCACATAATACAGTCGAGACTGAATTTAATGGACATGCAAATTTAAGTAAGGGCTGTTCAAAACTGTAGATTCTTTACATTCCACGTTATTGTCGTGTTAATCCTTACTGAATATTGAATTATATTAAATACAAACGATTGACACTTTGAAAAAATTAACTAATGGAGTGATGATTGCACTGACGGTCTGTAGTCAGCTGGAATGTGGGAACATCGCACTGACAACTTCAATTCCATTTGAAAGCAAATCAGTCAAAACGATAGTATCAAAACAGACTATCATTATATAAATTTAGTTGTGCCATTGTTGGGAATTCCATTAAATCCATTGGTCACCTGTGATAATATGTATTGACTATATTTGAATATGAATAACTTTGAAACTATATTACCTGTGATAATATGTATTGACTATATTTGAATATGTATTACCTTTAAACTATATTACCTGTGATAATATGTATTGATTATATTTGAAAATGTATCATGAGCACTCAAACACATGGTGAGATATATATATATATGAAATCACATCACATTATTTGAGCAAAAAGCACAGAAACAGACTCTATGTCTATAAAAAGCAGTTTCCTTCAAAAGGTCCAGAGAGTCTGATAAGATGATAAGATGTTCCCATAACAATGATTGTGTTGAGCGCTGTCCAAGGCGCTACTGGGCAAACAGATATTCTCAGACACCAGGTGTCTGACCGACCAAGGTTCAGTACAAAATAAGCACAAAAACACATAGTAATATATTAAATAAAATGCATTTTCACAGAATCCCATAAAGTTAATAAATAGAATGGTCACAGTGAATATAGACATTTCTGTGAATATGAACGCTGAGTCTGACTATAAAAGTTGAAGCCATTGTTATTTTTTACACACAGTCAGCAGTCCAGAAATTTGGAGGAGAACTTAGATAGTATCCAAGCAACCATGGTCTGATACGAGGTGGTTTCCCAGGCCTGAAGGGCGGGCGATGCCATAGGGGGGGGCACACAGAGCTGGAGATGGGTGGCTGGGGATCTGGGGGGGGAGATTTTGAGAGCTATCTTTGTGGGGCGGAGCCGGGTGGTTGAGAACCCAGGTGTCACCTAGATACAATCCAATAGGAGTAGGCCCTACAAAGGAAAAGTTTGGAAAGTTCTCGAAGAAAGGGGGAGATAGAGATGGCCTGTGTCTGTATGGTCAAATAGGTCAGATGGACAAAAAATGGGATGTATAAACTGATAAAGAAATTGTATAAAAATGGATGGAAAACATGTAATAGCGTGAAATCTCTCTGAGGGGTTCACACTAGACTTTTGATTGAGCGGTGTAAGGAATAAAAGTCTAGAAGTCTTTGAAATTCTGTCTAGTCCTCTTTGTTTAAACACTTAGAGAAATTCGAGAGATAAAGTTGAAAAACTCTGAATTTCTGAAAACAACTCAGAGATATTTTCACTTCAAATCCACAACACCTTTAATTAAGATAACTACAAAGTTGCATTCCTTGTCATCAATTATAAATAATAACAATTATATTAATGTTGAATTATCCCGAAAAGTCTGTTCATTTCTAAATTAAGGTACGTTTTCGTGGAATAAAAAAAATGTTTAAATGAAAACTATTTTAAGTGATTCAATTGAACAATTTGATAAATATATCGTATATAGTATTATTTATTTGTTTTACTATTATCATGAGTAAAAACATACAATCAATTAGGATTCTATCATACAATATCATAGCCTCAGGGCAAGGATCAGTCTGAAATAGTTCAAGCACACGATAGAAAATATCAGAGATTGTATAATATGTACGGCCCAGTGAAACTGTAGAAACGGATGAAAAGCCTTATCACTTTGAATTAGTGTGGGAATTATATATCACTCTTCTGATATGCGATTCTGTAATAAAAAATCACATTGGACAGAAAAGAATGGCAATAACAACTCCTGCATCATACCACGTTTGGGTAAATGAAAATACCTGCTGCAGTTAATACTAACGGGTGAACATTCCTCACTCACACGACCGCCTCAACATTTAACACCTTTCCCTTTACGAAGTGGCCATATCCCTTCAGGAATGCAAAGTTTCTGCTTCGCCCATTGTTCTGAAAGAGTATAAACGGGAGAGGATTTTGGCGTACATCATTCGAGAGTCATCGATTCAGCCGCACGGTAACAAACTGCAGTACTTCCAGTTACGTCCAAGTACATCCCCGAAGAGATGAATAACGCGCTTCATATGACTCTCCAAGGGAGTCGATCATGCTTCCAAGCGCCACCCAGCTGATTACAAAAGAGAAAATATCAGCGATATGCCAAAAGCCACAGTACATATTTGGGACTGATAGCGTGCGTCATTCAACAGTCTCCAAATAAAAGACTAACCTTCTGCCAGGTAAGATAAGGCAACGATTTCGATAAAGCTGTGCCAGCAATGTTGTCACGTAATTCAGGTTAAACTGTGTAAACGTCAAGTTTTGGCTACATTGAGGTGTGACATATTTTATTTCTTTTTTTGTTCACTTCAAGGGTATGATGGACACCTTCCCTGACCTGGCCTCTAGACTGGAAAGGGGCTGTGGCACCACAGAAGAAATGTACAGGACCCACAACCCTCAGAAACCAAGTACCTCTGCGATTCACAACGGATGCGCAACCAAGTTCAGTGGTTCATTTTCCATTGAGTCTATTTTGAAGAAAGACACTTGCTCTCGAAGTTTTCCCAAATCCAGCGTGCTATGCACATTGCCAGGTACTTTGGATGGGCACGACCAAGGCTTGAAATGCACGCGGACAGGATTTGGAATGAAAAGGAAGAGTGGTCTAGAATACCGTTTCTGTGGACCAGCAGAAAGCAGAAGTGAATTCCGAGGGTACATGAATGAGCAGGCAAACTCAGTGCTCTCCACAAAGCGCTATACCTCGGAATATTCGACTCCAGAAATCCGGAGTGTACCCGAATGTCACGAGACAATCAGACCCACGAAGAGAACACGCATGTGTTCGAACTTGCCTGGCACCATGTTCCCACCACAAGTCATTGAGTGTCACTTCCAGCGTGCCATAAAGTTTGACATTCCTAACAATCTGCTTTATCATCTGAATGCACATCATTTTAATCAATGGAATTTTGGACTGTGAATGATTGTTGCAAAAACCGTGCAATTTCGCCCCACCGTAGTTCCTCATACAAATAATGTATATTATTGTTTACTGTACTGACTTGCACTTAATAAATATATACTTTCTTAACTTGTTGCTCTGTCCATTGTTATCGATACTGTCGTCGCTGTGGATTTGATATAGGCCGAAAGCCCAATCAGTGGTTTTGTCATGTACATTCAATAAGTCTGCGAATTCTCCTATGCGTGTATATCCCCTGTAGGGGACACGACTTTCTGGTCTTATTCTCAAGAACCATATATGCTACTATGCTAAAACCTACACTACATGTTACATTCATTAGATTTAAAATACATACAATATATTTTTTAAACGCATTCAGCGCAACATGTTTTTTGTCGTCCAAGACAATCGAAATAAGTCAAAAAATATTTACATACTTTTTTCTAGCGGGTCTCAGAAGGATATATCTGAATGTTTTAGAACATTTATGCCTGTGTTACTATATACCATGAATAAGTTACTGTGGGTGATATGACACAAATTTTCGAAGTGAGGACACGCTGTTATCGAGCAGAGTATATATATTTATCTATTGAGACTCCACAAAATCGTATGTGACGTTAAGATGCATATCATTTAATTCCGGTTGCTGTTGCTTTTGTCAAGTTAACGGCTTAGTCTATCACTTACTGTCAAGGCTAAAGTGTCCTGATACTATTCTTATATTTGTTCTAAAATCCCCATTTTGCCGCAATGAATGCTATTTTAATAAATCTCTACATTGGTGATACGCAAATACGTATCGCCAAAGCGCATTCTCAGTTGCACCAGATATTGCCGCTATATATGAAATATATGCGTAAAATCTGAGATTTGTGTTTAAATTTGGAACGTCGCGTTGCTGTAGCTTTTGTCACCTGTGTGCGTGTATATTTTGAGCGTCAACAACACATTGCTATAGACAGACTGAAGTAATTCTAGTGAAAACAGTTGGAAAAACTCCATAACGTATTTGAGAAAATGTAACATATCGGAAGCGGAAATATGAGTATATGAAATGACACAGAGAAGATGCTTAACCACTAGAAAGATAATAAGGGGATGGTGCCAATTTGCGCGCTGTTCCGTAAGAGAATTGATAATGCATCTTTTAAAAACACACAACGCAATTCGTTTTGCACAAACAACGTTTTGCCATGCATTATCTCGTGGCTTGTTTAAGTTATGGTCAGTCCTCAATTTAGCTACGGCGCAGAAGAACCTGCTAATTCCAAAATAAATTATTATGATTAAGACGAACATAAGGCAATTGTCTACTGAATTCATTTTTTTTATTTTTTTCCTGATTATAAAAAAAACGCTCATCTTTTTGTGTATATTTTCCATTCTGCTATAAATCCACGTTACATTATCGAAGATAAGTGTAAAAACGCCTCATTTATTTTTGACTTATATTTCACAATGCTGGAGCTTTTCCCTTCGTGGTCGTGTAGAGGTTCACGATAAGCCACTCCGTCTACAAACCGTGTCAAAAGAAGTTGAGTATAATATAACATTCGATACATTCAAGCAGCAATTTTAATAATTTTGTATTTCGGGTGCCTAAAAATAGGCATTCATAATGGCATAATGAAGATGGCAAACCGCAACAAACATATAGCCTACAATATACACACATTTTTGTTCCAGAAATAATCTTGCGATTTTAACACGTACAGCCTAATTGGTCTCCTACAAAAACGTTAACGCTTCCCATTATTTATTTGCGTTTTTAGAGTTCAGTCTGTCATCGTTACAGCGACAATATCGAACTATGAGCGAATTCCCCCGATTCAATTAATTATGTTTTGCAGAATTGATTCAAATTAAAGCATGCGTAATGTTGCTGTTTAGTCATAGATGCACGTTTTAACACATCAATACAATATAGACCTCAAGATCAAAAACTCGTACGTTGTTTTGTAAAAGTCTATGGCGAATTTTAAATATTTGCCAAATCACATAATACAGTCGAGACTGAATTTAATGGACATGCAAATTTAAGTAAGGGCTGTTCAAAACTGTAGATTCTTTACATTCCACGTTATTGTCGTGTTAATCCTTACTGAATATTGAATTATTTTAAATACAAACGATTGACACTTTGAAAAAATTAACTAATGGAGTGATTATTGCACTGACGGTCTGTAGTCAGCTGGAATGTGGGAACATCGCACGGACAACTTCAATTCCCTTTGAAAGCAAATCAGTAAAAACGATAGTATCAATGTATAAATAGTAGTTTAAGTATAAATGGCTATAAGGCGTCAAACAAGCCTGAAATAATCATGCAACCAAATATTAAATATGATGACTTTATTTAAGTTTATGTTAATTTGTCCAATTACTTTTGGTGCCCTAAAATGGGGGGGGGGCGGAGAGAGACTCTAGTCTCTTTTGCAGAGACTATAGAGATTGGATATATTGGGCGAACATTGCGGTGCCAAAACTGCAGATAGTGTAACATGTTCATGGCCCCCTCAGGGAGGGAGTGTATGAAGGAGTGAACGGGGTTCCTGCGGTAATTGACGAGGTAATTGCGGAACCAGATTGAATGATTGACAGAATTGAGTGAATGGTTGGTTAAGTTTTATTTGTTTGTGTGAGTGCGTAGTCAGTGTCTTTTTGTACGGCGGAACTTATCTGAGTAAGCGGAAGTGAGCTGGAGCAGCCAGAGACTGTGGAAAGAAGAACAAACGAATCAGCGGCGCCATACCTGGAATGGACGGCCAACAACGACGGCGGAGTACAGAGCTGATCGGGGTGTTGGAGCCGGTGTACCAGGGGAATCTGGTGATGAGCTGTTGCTGGGGGAATTGGCTTCCCCTGTCCATAAAGAATGTATGCGCGCCGTACGAACAACTGCAGTGTGACGAGGGCGATGGTGTGCAGCGAAATTCTATGCCAGTGTCCCGTGATTCGCCCGAGGGGTGGACAGTCTGAATTATCATTGGCAACCACCAAAAACGACAACAAGCTGTCCTGTTGTGTGTTTGTGTGGATTATATTGGCCGGACGGCTTGTGTTTATTTTTGTTTTTTTATAGTTTTTTTTATAATTGTGGTAGTCCTCCCAGGATTGCGGTGTGGGTAGCACTCCACAACCCTTATTTCTTTGTGTTTAATGTTACCTGTGTGTGGCGTGGAATGCTAGCTTATGTTTTGTTATTGTGTGAGTGAGAATACCGCCGTGTCTGTGTGTGGTTTTCCCCCTGGAAGTATTTTGGGGCCGGGCGGCCGGCAGCCCCCGAGGTGGGTTATCGAAGGGGTGATCACGAGTGCGTGTGCGTGTGCGTTTGCCATTTTCTTACAGTAGCCTAACAAAGCGTGAAACAAGCACAGTGTGTGTGGAGTGAGTGACAGCGTGTATTGTGCGTGGTGTGGGGAGGCACGCTTACCTGTGGGAGGGGTCGGCTGCGGAGGATGGGAGAGTGGGGGGAGGATAAGGGACCCACAGACGGGCATTTCTCTGACAGATTGTGTTGTGTGCCCGACTTTTAATGAACTTTTGTGTACCCAATAAAATGTCATTTTTGCCTTTTACAACTGCCTGGTGTACTGCTTGGGTGGATTCTGTAGAAAGAAACCTGGTCCGGAGTAGGGCATGGGATTTGCCCGCTTTCAAACCGTGACAATAGTACTTCAAATATGGCCTGATTAAGGCAATGTAGGACATACTACCTTTTATATAGAGTGCTTTTTGATATTCTTCCTGCAAGCATCCTGTTTGCCTTTTTCTTGTTTCAATGCAATGTTTATTCCGAGACAGACTTTGACATGCTACTAATCCTAAGGGTCACACTTTAAGCCTAACCCTAAGTTTCCATATAAATGTTTTGTAGTATAGCATATATAAAGTCTTCATAAATGTGACAATGGGTTCATAAATCATACATAAGCAAGTGTCATGCTTCATAAAGGGTGACATAACACCGGGTTTCCCTGGCTGCGTGGAGCATGCCTCAATGATTTGGGAACAGATTCAGACCACTAAGAGGGAGAAGAAAGATCTACATGTCATATGGCTGGACCTAGCCAATGCCTATGGGTCAGTGCCACACCAGCTGATAGCATATGCCCTCGAATTCTTCTACATCCCAGACAACATCAAGACCATGATCATGAACTACTTCAAGGACATGTACATGTGCTTTGCACTGAAGAAGGTCACTACTGGTTGGCAACAACTAGAAGTAGGGATTGCAATGGGATGCTCCATCTCCCCCATCCTCTTCGTAGCAGCCTTCGAAGTCATCCTGATCGGGGCAAGGCAAGTGGTGGGTGGTGTCCGACTACCTGCAGGTCGGAGGCTCCCCCCCCTAAGGAGTTATATGGATGACATCACTTGCCTGCTACGAACTGCCCCATGCACATCCAGGCTGCTAAGGAGGCTGGACGAGCTGATCGCCTGGGCAAGGATGAAGTTCAAGCCGCAGAAGTCAAGGAGCCTCTCGTTGCGGAAAGGGGAGAGGAATGACAGAGTTGCCTTCACCATCGGCGGGGAAGACATCCCCCTCATCGTGGACCAGCCCATCCGAAGCCTGGGAAGACTATATACATCTGGTCTCTCAGACAAGGATATGGGGAAAACCATCCTTCAGCAGCTCTCAGAAGGCCTGTCAAAGATCGACTCAAGCCAGCTACCCGGAAAGCACAAGGTGTGGTGCTATCACTTCACCCTGTACCCGAGGGTGATGTGGCCTCTGAAACTGTGTGAAGTCACCTCATCAGCCGTAAGTCGGATGGAGGCAAAAGCCAACTCCTTCATCCGCAAATGGCTTGGGCTGCCACCTTGTTTCTCAGCAGCTGGCCTATACGGTCGGAATTCACTCCAGCTACCCCTGAAATCCATCACCCTGGGCTACAAGCAGGAGAAGGCAAGGCTGGTGATGGAATTAAGGGACTCCTCCGACAGGACAGTAGCAGAAGCAAACGCCAGAGTTGCAACTGGAAGGAAATGGAGGGCAGGGGAGGAGGTGCAGAAGGTGATGGGCAGGCTGCAACATCAGGAGGTTGTGGGCAGGGTCCAGACAGGGCGGGCAGGCCTCGGATGGAGCGACCCACCTATTCTATGGTCCAAGGCAAACAGGAAGGAGAGGAAGGACCTGGTTGTTGCCGAGATCACCAGAATAGAACAGGAGGAGCTCAGAGTGAAGTCTGTGGCACAGGGGCAGCAGGGGCGGTGGACAACTTGGGAGGGTGTCGTGAGCCGAGCAATCAACTGGGCAGACTTCTGGAAACTGCCACAAGCTCGACTCAGTTTCCTCATTAGAGCGACCTACGACACGCTCCCGAGCCCTCGAAATCTCCATCAGTGGTTTGGAACAGAGCAATCCTGTGACCTCTGCGGGACCATCAATGCCTCACTCCAGCATGTTCTGTCAGGATGTAAAACAGCTCTGACACAGGGTCGGCTTACATGGCGGCATGACCAAGTGCTCAGGAAGCTGGCAGAGGTGCTGGAGAAAAGTCGCCAGGAGGCGAATAACCTGAGTCCATCAAGGAGCCAACAGAGGATCCACTTCCTCAGGCAGGGGGAACCTGCAGAACACTCCAGAAAGAGATCAACACCCTCCAAGCTGTTAACACCAGGGGCGGAGTGGAAGATGGAAGTGGATCTGGGTAGACAGCTCCAGTTCCCACGGGAAATCTGCAGCACCACTTTAAGACCAGATGTGGTGCTGTGGTCTGCAGCCGTGAAGTCAGCAGTGCTGATCGAGCTGACAGTGCCATGGGAGGAGGGACTGGAAGCTGCCTACCAAAGAAAGATGGCAAAATACGCAGACCTGGTCGCGGAGTGCAGGGAAAGTGGATGGAGTGCGAGGACGTACCCGGTGGAGGTGGGAGCTAGAGGCTTTGTTGGCAGCTCCACGTCATGCCTGCTAAAGGACGTGGGACTAAGGGGAGCCAGACTGAGCAAAGCCACCAAAGAACTATCAGAGGAGGCAGAGAAAGCAAGCCACTGGCTTTGGCTGAGACGACGAGACAAGGCTTGGGGGGGAACATCAAAATAGGTAGAGCTGCAGGGGGTGTCAGGGAGACGTCCCTGTTCACTGCCCCGCCACCAGGAGATGTAATGGGTAAGGGGCGAAACATCTATGAATGGTGGTCCCCAGCTGAAGACCCTGCAGCTCAACCTACCTTTTTGGTATGCGGTCAGGTTTAGGCCTGGCTCAGGGAAGAGGACGCCCCTGCCATGCATAGTCCACCACGGGCACCGTTGGAGGTGCGTCAGGCCTAAGGCCAAGCAGGAAGACCATCATCCTGTATGAAATAATTCTTATGCAACAGTGTCATAACACTGTACTAAATAAGCATTATAAGCTATATCAAACACAATTTGTTAAGATGCACCTGACAGTCCAACATAACTACCTGTTGAGAATCTATTTATTATTCCATGGAATGCTGTCTGAAAAGATTCCTGTCATACTGCATTCATTAACTCTTCTGACAGAAGCTATGGCCAATTTCATTTTGTGACAGGTATATTACACGTTCCTGACAGTTTTTTGTATAGTTAAAGTAAAGTGGTCAGTGTTTTGTGTCATAGCAGTGTCAGAACTGGAGAATTTGCACACCTGACATTCAAACATACCTTGTGAATCTATTTTAAGTCAAATGTTCCATAAAGAGCTGTCTGAAAAAGTTCCTGTCATACTACATTCATACTACATACTTATGACAGGTACACAGCTATGGTCAGAGTTTCTTAATATGATAGATTCATAACACCATTATGACATTTTTTTTTATAGTTGTAAACTATAAAAAATTTGTCATAACAGCGTCACATCACTACTACAGGAGCATTAGAAGCAATCTTTAAAATTGTTCAAATTTAAAATTAAAATAGTTAAGACACACACCTGACCGTCCAAAATTGTTTAGATTGTGTGACGTCTTCGTAAACTTACTGCAGTAGTACTCATTTAACTGAAAACCCAAAAGTTCTAATATCCAACATACTATGACTCAGTTACACATCCGTCACTTAACTGTTACATCAATGCGAATGTTTTAAAGTTATCTAGGGACTGACATAGCACATGCATACATGTAGTTCCTGTCATGCACACCATTCCCTCCCAGTCCACTTCCCTATTGTTCTCCGTGTTTTCTCCTTTCCCTACCGTCTCACATCATGTTTTTGCGCTTCCCTGTTTGTCTTCCGTGTTGTGCAGGCTGGGCGTGGTCCTTGTTTCCTCATTTTCCTTCTCAGGAACAGACAGGTTGAAGAGGCGGCTTGACGGGAGTGGAGCGTCGGGCAGCAGGTCAATACAGCAATCGTAGGGTCTGTGGGGAGGCAAGGACATGGCAAAGATTTACTGAAAGATCGTGGTATTGGCATGGAATAGAGGACAGGTCGGGTTTAGGAAAACTGGGGGAGCTCTGGACCCTCCAGATGGAGGTAGACAGACCTGAGTGGCACCTGGGGCTCCAACTTTGGACTAGAGCTGTTTCCCAATTGAGGTGGGGATTGTGCAGACGGAGCCAGGGCTGGCTAAGGACCAATGAAGACTGTGAGGAGTGGATAATGTAGAATTGAATGGTTTCCCGGTGATGTCCAGGCAGGACGAGTTGGTGGAGTGGGTAATCCAGGCTCGGAGATTGCCAAAGCATAGCCGTTGAGTGGATTGGTTAGTGGTTTTGTTGGAATTCCAGACTGTGTGACGAAACTTGAGTCGATAAAGTTGGAGTCGGCTCCGGAATCGACCAAGGCAGACATCGAGGCGGACTGGGTGTCCTATAGAAGGGTGGCCCTCAGTTGAAAACGAGACTTAACTAGCTAAATATGGCAAGAAACCTAAACTGTCATGTCAACATGTGTTATAACATGATATGGCTCTTACAGTGTCATGGATCATGACACTGCTACACAGTTTGCCATAAATTGTCAAGACTGTTTATGTATGACATTTTCTTATGTTTATAACAGTGTCATAAATTCCCTTTCAAAATTTGGCAAGTGACATAAGCCGTCATGTCAACATGTGACATAACAGCTGTCATAACATTTACCAATAAAAGTGAGGACAGTGTTATGTCATTTGACATAAACTGACATGAGCTGTTATGTCATGTTATGGCTGCTGCAATGTCATCTGTATGACAGTGTTTTGTCCGCCTTATGTTGCAGGGTTCAAGTAAAGTGTTACCGAAAAGTCATATTGTGTGAAGATGAAAAAAATAAGGTTAACCGGTTTTTTAGAGGGTCAAACATTGCATTGGGTCAAATTGACCCCAAACATTATCATCATCATCATCATCATCATCATCAACCGCTTATCCGAAGTCGGGTCGCGGAGGCAGTAGGCTAAGCAGGGGGTTCCAGACGTCCTTCTCCCCAGCGACGCTTTCCAGCTCCTCCAGGGGGATCCCGAGGCGTTCCCAAGCCAGGAGAGATATATAATCTCTCCATCGGGTTCTGGGTCTACCTCGGGGTCTCCGCCCAGTTGGACGTGCCCGGAACACCTCCAAAGGGAGGCGCCCGGGGGGCATCCTAATCAGATGCCCGAACCACCTCAGCTGGCTCCTTTCGATGCGAAGGAGCAGCGGCTCTACTCCGAGCTCCCTCCGGATGTCCGAGCTCCTCACCCTATCTCTAAGGCTGAGCCCGGCTACCCTACGGAGGAAGCTCATTTCGGCCGATTGTATCCGCGATCTCGTTCTTTCGGTCACGACCCAAAGTTTGTGACCATAGGTGAGGGTAGGAACGTAGATCGACTGGTAGACCGAGAGCTTCGCCTTCCGGCTCAGCTCCCTCTTCACCACGACGGTCCGGCACAACGCCCGCATTACTGCGGACGCTGCGCCGATCCGCCTGTCGACCTCCCGCTCCATTTTACCCTCACTCGTGAACAAGACCCCGAGATACTTGAACTCCTTCGCTCCCCAAACATATATACAAATATCTACTGGTTAGTCTCATTTCATTTTAATGCTAATTTCCCATGTACATTGCTCCCCCTTGCTCACAACGCATTAGTTTTGCTAGCAGTGAGATGCTAAAATAGGGGTGTCCAAAATAAGGCATGGGATTCAGACACGGCTCACTGGCATGTAAACAATAATGTATTTCACCTTAATTATGGATTAAAGGTACTACGCAGCTAATTTGTGTGGAAACAATCATTTTTATTTAAAATGAAAGGGGGAGAAATGGTTGGAACAATCTCTGTAAAACTGGCTGACATTTCTTGAGGAAACCATAATTCCAAAATGTGTACAGACATATCGTCCTCTGGAACAAATTGAACCTCATTTAATAGAGACAGAGCAGCAGTGGCATTGCCCTGGTCCTGTAAGCATGCCGTCTTGTGTACTGTACGCAGCATTTTGTTCCAACTTCATTTATTTTGATCATGAATTACGTATGAACTGAGTTTTTGACTGAACAGAAGAAAATGGGATGAGGGATACTAACAAATTAATACAATTAAATGTGTCTATTCAACTTATTTTATTTTTTTAAACTCCTAAAGTTGGGGGAGCTCTGATCAATTGGTTATTATTTTACGTGCCCTAAAACAGTTAGCTTGTTAAGCTAAATCAGTCCAGTTTATTTCTATTTAGGATTAATAATTGATTTGTTTAATCCTCAAAGGGACCAGTAATACGTTGAATTACTTCTGTCTTGGACATACCTGCAGATTAATCTGAAATCCAGATCAGTATCGCCTTTTACATTACATTAAATTACAGGCATTTAGCAGACGCTCTTACCCAGAGTGATTTACACAACTTCTTATTACATGTATCCATTTATACAGCTGGATATATGCTGAAGCAAGTCAGGTTAAGTACCTTGCTCAAGGGTACAACGGCAGCGTCCTACCTGGGAATCGAACCTGCAACCTTTTGGTTACAAGTCCAGCTCCTTAACCATTATGCTACACTGCCGCCCTAACGACTAAATGAGGCCTGTCTACTTAAGTGTTTCGCTGAAATGAAAGCAGACAAAGCATTGACTCTTGATAAAGACAATAAACAGTGATAGTTTACTTGATAGTAAACAGTGATAAGCAGTAGGCAATAAAAAAACTGCCAAAATAAAGTGAATTGCTCTTCACTGTTAATAAACATTCACCTTAACCTTCAACCATTACCAAATACATTATCAATATTAAGATTAATAATACAATATTACTAATTACTAATAATATTACTCTGCATTAATGATGGATTTTTATGCCTTTTCCCATTTTTTTCGCACTTTGGAATACGCAATCATATTTATTGACTGTGCTCATCGCTGTGCCCTCTGCTATCGCTATGGGAAAGTGCAGACAAGCATGTGCCGTGCACTAAAACATATCCTATCAACACCACAGTCAAGTCGGGCTCGCACAGACATGAGTCTGAGGAATACATTTCACTTGCAGGTCAACAGGCAGACCATGACAGCCAGATCGACCAGCGGGGGTCAATAGTAAGATACTATGATCTCGGCTGACTGAAAGCATCCCTTCCCTGGGCAATGCTAGCACAAATTGTGTCTCACCCTGTGTGGATGTCAAGCTTAACGTCACATAATTTTGAACTGGTGAAAAAAAACTGGCACCTGACCTGGCAGAAACAGGTCAGTAACATTCCTGAAACAGGTCAATGCCTCAAAAGTTAATTTGCCAAACTACTAGTTAATTTGACTGGACAAAAGTAATAGGATCTGTGTTTATTTTCCATTACAATAACTCTAAGTTGGTCTTGTGAATAACTAACGTGTCCAAAGAATGAGCCAAATTATTAAATTATGAGGTTAAAGAACCTGACTGCCGTAAAGCTTGAGGAAAACAAATAACAATTTCAACAAATAGATGTTATTGAAAGTTTGTAATTTTATACCCTGCATTTTGCATCCGCATATATAAATTAAATATTCATCCTGATTTGAGGAATAATAATGAGAATTACAAAGCCATGGCTATAATGTGGTTTATCACAATTGGAACATCCTCAAGATAATAAACTATGCAAAAGTCCATTTTAAAAAAGTGACTATTTATGATTAAGTCCATGAATTTCAGTCCATTTTATGTGACAACAGCGTGATGCCACTGTGTTACAATGAAACTTACCAACAGTGCGTACAGGGTGAGAGGGTCGTCTTTTCGGCATGAGTTTTTGTTATTGCAATATTGAGTGTTTGCCGAGCAGCCAGTGTCTGCCTGCATATCATCCATCGTGAATCAATTAGAGAGGAGAGGCCCACGAGTCAGAGAAGAACACTGAAATAATAAGGCCCGCTGTGTCACAGGTGGGAATGTGAGACTTTTTTTTTACAGTTCACACAGGAAAACAGGTCCAAATTTTCTGGGAAAGAAGGTTTATATGTAAACACTCCCCACAGACCAGCCCAGCTGAGATGGGCTCCCTACGGCATGACCGCGGCCGGTCTGCATTCCTATTCTAATCTTGGAACAGAGACTGGAGGGGGACAGAGAGGCTCCTGTTAGCAGGGGCGGGGCTTAGGTGAGAAGAGACAAACGTGCGGAATCGATTTATCGCGTTGCGGTGTGTCAGTTGCTTCAAGGCCCGTGCATTCCTTAATTCTGTCTCCTCTTCAGAGAACTGCAAAAACAGCACAGGCTGTTAATTCAAGCCTGCCGGCTTCAGAAATATGGTGTCATCAGAGCTGAACTGCAAAGTCTCACACCCTCCATTACCCAAGTTACTGATAGCGCACAAACAAGTTTCACAAACGACAATTTCAGAGGATGAGTAAAAACCTGCTATAGCCTGTATGTGACATGTTTGCATTGTAAATTGTGAATTAGGTAACATTTTAAGACCCAGGGAATATTTTTTCCTGATCAAAAAAACAAGAAAGAATCTGCACTTCTCTTGCTTGTCATGTTGAGTGAATGGCAGGGTTTTCATTGGCTGTCTGCAGCTCTGATGAGGGGTGACATTAAGATGAGACTTTGATTGATCTTGTAATCATACGTTACAAAGTTAAAGCAAAACTACAGAGCAGAGAGACTGAATGATATCTGTAATCCAAAAAAGCAAAAAAAATATATATATTCTTTTTTGCTTAGCTTTATATAATTTTTTCTTTTAAAGGGAGATTTCAAAGAAAGGAGTTTCAAAGAAAGCACACATGGCTATAAAGGAACATTTAAAGCATATCACGTTTCTGCTACAACTTTTTCAGTAATATTTGGCTTTCACACCAGGCAAACATTAAGGTTTAATCACTTTGGGTGGCTTTGTAACATAATGAATACCTCGGTATCCAGCAAAAGAGCAAAAGCATGCAACCTGTTAATACATTTATAACCTGAAAGTCATGTGATGTTAAAATGATATACTTTGCTTGACTCTGTCCTCACATTCAAAACAAGGTCATACTATCAAAAAAAAAGAAAAAGAAAAAAGAACCCTTGGGGATATTACATCGCTATAAATCAAAGGTTGCAAATGATCAATTGCCCCTGGTTCAAAAGATAAACATAGTTGTTGAGGTGGGTAAGACAATAAAAAAGAGAATTATATTTGTGTTGGTACTTAACATTCACTGACATACAGTCAACCGCCATATTTTCAACCCAGCTTACAATTGTGGGTAAATCATTAATACTCACAATTAATGATTCAAAAATTATATAAGGTTACTCAATAGTGAAATACAATAGTGATTTTGTTTCTGGGCTCCTGTACAAACTGTAGATCCACTAAGCCAATGTACCTACGGGCGTACACTAGGCCTATATGATACGCCCGGGCTACGTCAGTTAGGTCGTCGTAGTCTTGGGGAGTCGGACAACAACATTATAGTTCATAATCGTGCAAGTACTCACGACCCTGTCGAGTGAATAGGGCTGAGACGTGCTTGACTGCATGGCTTTTGCAAGATAACATATGTGAAACGTGAAACATTTACTGGGCGTGTGTTCTTTCGCTTCAGTATGGCATGGAGAATCGCTTAGGCACCACATCCCACTGCTATACATGGAACATTTCTAAATATGATCCAAAGGAAAGATTATTTGCAGAAAATAAACAGTGTCTTATCTTTGGAACCTAATGTAGCCCAATATTTAATATAGCCCAATGTTTTAGCCAGGCATTGATTCATTCTAAAAATGCAACAGGCATGGAGTATTCAATCAGTGAGATCATTTTAAAAACTTGTGTCGCTGTTGGAAATACTGCAGTAGACCTATAGGCTATAGCGTAACATGGGAGTATATCAATATCTCAATATCAATGTCAAATTTATTGCTAAATTAGAAAATAGTTTATTTGAATATCAAATGAGTACATACAGTTTATGCTTTTGGGGAAAGACATTGTGACAGTGGGCAACTTTGTTGTTAAAGAACAAAAAGGATAATAATAAAATAAACTATGGGAAATGATAAATCACAAAAAAGGTGAAACATTTGAAATATTAATTTGTCCATTCAGTAAATGAGTAGCCTATTGTTATGTAAATTAATTGACTAATAACAATGACATGTCATTTCATTATAAATGTGCCACAGATTAAGGCAAAGCGATATTAAATAGAAGCAATTTAACATTTAATTCATCAATGCAATCTGCAGTTTTTCTGCAATATCAGAATGTCTATTTATTTTCTGCAATATTTTTTATATACCAGTGATGTCTATCTAAAGCAAGCAACTTTGTATTTGGCTAAAACTTGATAGCCAGTTATCAATGCTAATACTAGCGAGGTAGTGACACTACAATGAATAACACATAGTAATTTTCACTTAACTATACAATTAATTTATGTAAATATGTGTCTTTATGGCTGTGTCCACGAGAAAATATGACTAAATACTTATATTTATTCTGGGCCAAGTTGGTACTGAGCTCTTGGTACTGAGCAAACATATGGATTCCCGCAAACATATTTTTAAATATTTAAATATTTCATGTACATGCAATACAAATACATAGCTCACTATTTTTCTGTGAAAAAAAATTGGATTAACTTACCTCAAAAAGGTTTCAGTGGAATAAATCTCACAAATATGGTGAGCAAGATGAAATGAGCAGGTCAAAGTTCAAGAACAGAGTCACACAATAAATGTGTTGTTGACATTTGGTTTACTTTATTGGAAAAAAAATTAAGGGGGTGGGGGGAGGCGTCTTCCCAGATATTACGCTACTGCACTGTACCTTCATTTTGAGAGTGAATGCAAGTTCCTATATGGCTCATATGAGCCAATGTAATTTGATTCCCTACAAATCTGTGTATCAGGATTTACTGTCAGTACTGATATGATCTGTGTTTTGTCAATTAGAAAAAAACTAACACAGTTAATCCAATATTTGTCACACTTCTCTCAATCCCACATGGTATATGATTTGAAACGTTTATATTCTCTTGTACATTTCCTGATAAGCATGACCAAAATGGCAAAAAATAAAATAAAAAATCATGCTGACAAAGTGCAGTATTTTTGACATAATCCTTTCAGTTGAGTTATTTTTTTGCAACTGTAATGTACTACCATACGCCAGATAGTCTGCTATAAGGTACATTCTTGTTCTTTAAAATATTCCCAAATATACCCTGAATGTCCAAACAATATAAAAGCATACCGTTTACTTTTTCCCTCCATTTAAATTTTTTCTCTATTTCTCTGTCCCTAGCCCCAGTAGCCACGATTAATTGAAAGCTTTTTTAAGCACGTGTGTACACGACATGCATTGAGTTCAAGGAGATTACTGATTTAACTTGTGTACTCTGTGCTCCGGCACTGTGTACATAAACATCTCCGGCCAGATAATCCTGAAAGGAGGAGCAAAAACAATCATTCACTACGAGTGACAAAGTTCCATGGGCATGCTATTTGTGACAAATGATTTGTCAATAAACACATTTTTTTCATTTTATATAGTACTTATATGGCAAGACAAGAATACAATGAGCATTCACTGTGAATAATAATTTTACATTTCTACATTTCTGTCACACAGTTTTAATATTTGAATGCATATAACTGAAGGGTTGAATCAACTCTGGCAAATGCGGGTGGGTGGGAAAATATCTTGCGATGTTTTTCCTTTGTGCTACTGAAAGCATATGGGCTAGTCAAATGGGATCTATGCCGATTCGTTTCTGTTGTAATCTGCCTTGACCAGTCAACGGGCTGTCAATCTAGGTCAGCCGTTGGCAATCCCACTGCATTTAGGATGTTGTGGGCGGTAGCGTGCTGGCACCGTTTCGCCTCTGTCTTGACTGGGTCCTGCGTTCCAAACCACATGAGCGTGTGACTGCATTCTTGTCCTTATTGTAGGAAGAAGCATGACAGTGCCGTATTCAGCTCCTTCACTAGTCTTATTGTCCCGACTCTTCCATTACTTGCGAGATGTGTACAATCCATCGCGTTATTTGTCTACGTCTGGTCGTTGCCCCGTCAGTCATAAACTCCGACAGTCCAGAAGAGTGTATTAGATGGTGTAGTGTCCCCTAAACGCTCAGACTCAAACACATTTCTTATTCAAGTAATACAAATAAAAATACAGTGACATGCTACACATTTTGTATATCACATCATAGAACCTTTATGTTGGATTCCAGCTCCAAATTTAACACCTGTAAACCTCTATAAATGTTACATTGGGTCTGCTTTTGAAAAAACATGGGATTCTGATACAGCCTGTATCTAAAATAAAATAAAAACATTTTATCAATATATGGTAAAATATAAAATCTAATTAATTATAAAACATAACAAATATGGTAAAACCTAAAAATGTATAAATGTCATTATTGCAATGTTTGACATTTGTGTATGCAAGCACCACTGGCTTTGTCATACATGTAATTATATGAATGTGCAAATACATTAAGCATGCTCATTTTAATCTGTATTTGTAACACATTCCCTCCATTTCAAGATGTATGCTTCAACATAATGTGCATTGTCTGTAATGAAAGCTTAACACTTAACAAATATCGAGCAAACTGTGTGACTATAAAGCATTTCAAATAATATAGTTGCTCCTCAGTATAGATGTGTATTGTAGGGAACATCACGCATGTAGGTTTTATCTGGAGCCTGTTTAAGTCCAAAGAGCAGCAGGAGAGCTGTGGTTTGTGAATGTGTAATAATGTGACACCAACCGGTGACCCGGAGTAGCTGCTTAAATGCACCATGGTGACTGGACATTCTTAAACGAGTCAGCTGAGGAGCCTCCTCCATTGATGACCATGCTGGTCAGAAGGTTTTTGTAGTTGTTGGATGGATACTGTCTGGAGGCCATACTGTTTGTACAAACCTCAATTCCAAAAAAGTTGGGACAGTTTGTAAAATGCACATAAAAGCAGAAAGCATTGATTTGTAAATTATCTTTTACATATATTTAATTGAAAACAGTACAAAGAAAAGATATGTAATCTTTTACCTTATCAACATTATTGATTTTTGTAATTATATTTCTCAGTCTAACTGCAACGGCAACAATTTGTATATTGCTTGTATCGCTTTTTTTTTTTAAAGCTCAGAAACTGCCGAGCATTTGATAAACCAATTTATGTTGGCCAAATAAAATTAAATCTCATTCAATTTGTGGCTCGGTGTTTGGGACAAAGTGCATACAAAACTGGTTGAGTCTGGTCATAAACCAAGCCTAGACTGGTGGGATTTTGAAAGCTACTTTTCAACTATTACCTAATCTTGCAAGTGTGTGCAGTTATACGTTAATACAAGCAACAGCTTTTAAAATGCATAATCAGTGGTGCTCCGCCACCTAGTGGTGAAACAAACAAACAAACAAAAACTGAATCCAGAGGACAAGTAGAGGAACACGGGAGTGTAATATGCTTAGGTGTAAGTGTAATAGCAGGGAGAGACTCAAGCTGCAAGTTTACCCAAAATTACACAATTCTGTTTCATTGCCTTGTAAGTAGTCAGTAGGGCTGTAGTGTTTGAAAACGGCCTTTTGACTTATTTGCTGCAGCTAATGTTAACTTCAAAATGGAATTGCAGGGTCTCACTCTAGGTCTACCATTACAACGTTAACATTGGCTGCAGCAGGCATGGGGCAGTTTGTGAATACTTAGTCACAAGGTAAGACAACTATTACAGAATTTGTATATAATAACAATTACTCTACCCTTCATCCTTAAAATCTAATAATTAATGGCATTTTTTTAAATTGTGACCTTAAATGATAAAAAAAAGACTTGAGACTTGACTTGAGACTTGTCATTTAAGACTTGAGACTTGACTCAGACTAGCCCTGTAAGACTTGGGACTTGACTTGGACTTAGGAACAACTCTGCCATGGCTGCACCTAAACCATTGCAGAAGAGCTCTGGAACTAAGCTAATAAAGAGCCAAAGAGAAAAGAGGAAAAGAAAGAGAAACAGTTGAATGATTTTGCAGATTCTGCTTTGTCCTGATGATTTTTGTGTGGGTTGTTACTGGGGTAGTGGGGCTAATCATGACAGGAACTGCGAGAGAAAGACAAAATAAGACAGCAATTGATGAAAAGATGTCGATTACCATTATCAGACCAAGAGAGAGAAGAGCTGGCAAAGGCAAAGTAAAAAAACAATAAAAAAGTCAAAACCACAAAACAACAAAGGCAAACAAACAGAATCAAAAGGCAAACTCAGAGTCGGAAAACGGAAGGGTGTCTCAGGAATCTCGATAAATCTCCGGCTTTACTATCACAGGCTCAGGAAATACGATCAACGTTCTGACAAAGTTGAAACGGAATTGTGGGTCTTATATACACATAGGAAAGGGAGGGGTAACAAACAACGTGAGGTTAACACATTAGGGAAACAATAATTAAATCACGAGAACATAACGAAAACATGGAAGGGACTCCGAAACATGCATGACAAACAACGGGCTCGAATAGGAGCGGAGTGTGCACAGTAATCAGGGGAGGTAAGATCTAAGGATCTCATAGGTAGCTCAGGAGCAGTTAGAAATGCAGGTAGAAAAGATAAAGCAGAGAAACTGGTTAAATGTTAGTATCTAACTATAAGACAGACAATTAGTTTGTTAGTATACATTTATGTTAATTGGTTTAGTAAAGTGCACGTAACTAATAAAGCACCAGAGTGATTGTTAGTGCGAGTTAGTAATATATACAATTCTACACAGGAAGGAAAGCAGGAAGTAGCAGAAAAACGAGACTTAGGAAATACAGCGTTAACCCACGAAAACTCCCGAAGTCACCCGAATAGTGCATGCACAAGACTGGGTAAACAAACACACAGATGAGACTCTGACAACCCACGGACAGAGGGGAATGTACAGATGAATGGAAAAATAATAAATCCAGAATAAATAATTAAATAATACAGACAGACAGAAATACAGAACATAACAACATCACCTTAGAAACTACTGGTGGGTATGCGGGGATAGGGCTTACTGGATGCTTAGGATGGACAGGATGTTGTTACATGGCCACTTTGAAGCTCCCATATGAAGTAATGTCCATAAAACAGAAAAAAGACAACCAACAGGACAGCAGCAACAGGAAAAAAAGAGAATTGGCCGAGTTTTATGACTTAGAGTCATATCATTTCAGAATGTCATTAGGGGAAAAAATGGGGACCTGGGTTATTTCCTTGGTATGGAGTGGTCTTCCTAGTGGATCATATAGACAACATAACATATACCTTGCAAAGTTTCACCAATGAAACTATTAGGGGGTTCAGCATGTTAAGAGACATCGTCAGAGTCAGAAGCCACAGAATGACTCTACTTAAGCACGAAATGGCCCTCAATTACATATTGGCACAACAAGGAGGATTGTGTATAATGCTTAACCTGACAGGAGGCGCGTGCTATACCTTGATCCCTGACATTACGGATAATCTGACTAGAGTGATACACGCCTTAGGGAACATTAAAGAGGCTTTCAGACCATCAGCAAGTGCTGGATCCTCTGCAATGGGGTGGCTGGGGAGCTACATGGGACCTTGGGGGGCTGTGTTAGCACAGACTCTGATGCCTGTAGTCATAGTAGTTGGGATAGCCTTCTGTGGATGCATAGTAATCTTGCCATGTATTAAAGCTATGATGTCTAAGTGGCTGGGAGCAATGATGGGGGAAGCAGGAATGATGATCCAGAAGGAAGAAGTCGTGGAAACATTGGTGGGATATGAAGTAGTTGAACTGATAAACTTAGCAGGCGAGGAAAACAATCCATCTGGCGATCCCTTTGAAAGCAAAGAAGTATTGATGAAACGGGCTAGGGCAGTCCGCCAAATGGTCATAGGAATACCTCGGAGACGCGCCGTATGGGAACCATCCATTCACCAGATATTCCAGATAAAAGACGGGTCTTACACAAACTAATGGGGGGGGGGGGGGATGCAACGAGAAAGGAGGGCCGCTGAACTGCCCATACAAAAATCCTTCATGCGAATGGGGAGTGAAGGCAGGAGCAGGATGGAAATGCATGAGAATGAAATTTGGAAACGAATTATGTAATCGGATAGAATGGGAGAAGTATTTCATGCCAGGGCTGGGAGGACGTTGAAGAGAAGGAGGAGTGAGAGGAGTATCTCCCGAACACACGACCACACATATCACATATACTGACTACAGTACACAAAGAAAAGAACAACACAAAGAGGACATAATAAAACCCCAACTGACTAAGAAAAAGGGCGAAGAAGGTAGGAGATGCCTGAGTGAAGTGCTCGTAACCTCTCCTCAGGTCATGGGCTCCTAAGAAGAGAAAGAAGACGTTACAAGTATAATCCAATTCTTTTTATATAATCTTTGTATAATTATAACAAATAAAATCAGATAATCACTAAATACAGTAGCTTTTTGATTTTTGATATTTGCACTTTGATATATCCTCTGTTAATGAGAAGAAGTATGAACTTTGTTAAAGTATAAACTATGCATGAAACTAATCCACCACAAATTTATATTTTATCATACAATTGTAATGTCATAACTCCACCGGGTGAAACATCAATAAGAGAATGTGAGACCAAATGGTCTCAAAGGGGGGAGTGTGAAAGTATCAGTAATTATAAAAATTTAAATTATACAACCTGTATAACCTTAGTGCTTTGTGACCTCACTCTAGGCCTAGTTTGTGTGCTGCTAAGAGAGCTGAGAATTGTGAGCAGGATAAATTAACTGAAGGAATGCTTTGAGTGTGTGAACAGAAGAACATGCTGGGAATCCGAAACCATAATAAAACTCTCCCACTCTGTGTCTGTATGAGTAATAATAATAATGAATAATGATGCCTTGCATTTATATAGCGCCTTTCTCACCAAGCGGTGACTCAAAGCGCTTACAATGATGAGGGGGAAACTCGCCTCAACCACCACTAATGTGCAGCACCCACCTGGGTGATGCAGCGGCAGCCATTTTGCGCCAGAATGCTCACCACACATCAGCTGAGGTGGAGAGGGAGAGAAGAATTTTTTTTGCCAATTAAACTGTAATTGTGTCTGTATGAGTGTCTGAAACCATAATAAAACTCTCCCACTCTGTGTCTGTATGAGTGTCTGAAACCATAATAAAACTCTCCCACTCTGTGTCTGTATGAGTGTCTGAAACCATAATAAAACTCTCCCACTCTGTGTCTGTATGAGTGTCTGAAACCATAATAAAACTATCCCACTCTGTGTCTGTATGAGTGTCTGAAACCATAATAAAACTATCCCACTCTGTGTCTGTATAGTGTCTGAAACCATAATAAAACTCTCCCACTCTGTGTCTGTATGAGTGTCTGAAACCATAATAAAACTCTCCCACTCTGTGTCTGTATGAGTGTCTGAAACCATAATAAAACTCTCCCACTCTGTGTCTGTATGAGTGTCTGAAACCATAATAAAACTCTCCCACTCTGTGTCTGTATGAGTGTCTGAAACCATAATAAAACTCTCCCACTCTGTGTCTGTATGAGTGTCTGAAACCATAATAAAACTCTCCCACTCTGTGTCTGTATGAGTGTCTGAAACCATAATAAAACTCTCCCACTCTGTGTCTGTATGAGTGTCTGAAACCATAATAAAACTCTCCCACTCTGTGTCTGTATCAGTGGCGGCTCGTCCATAGGGACGCTAGGGGCGGCGCCCCACTTGATTGGATAGAAGAAAAATAAAAAAAAATAATAATAAATAAATATATAATTTTTTTTAATTTTTTTTTTCATCTGAAAACATTTAATAGATTGTATTTATAATTCATATAAATGTATATAAATTCTAGTCAATACATGTATGTTGAATAATTGGCTTTGGTTGATTTGCGGACATCATTACCGTCTCTGTTGCTCTGGGGCGTCGAATCGTACGTCCCTCACACACTACATTGACATGCATTGCTACCTAGCGGTTGTTGGAAGGACTGCACTTTAGCTTGAGGTCTATGATAGCATTTGGGGCGTTGGGCAGAACGCCCTGGCCATTCTCATTTAACCCCATTCAAACGAACATTGTAGTCATGTTCAGTAGATGGCGCAAGAGAGCACACGTTAATGTCACATTCGTCCGACGAACTTTGGTGAACTTCGTTGTTTACGCTATCTTCCAGCGACATGGCGGCTGCAGCAGATAATGTTACATTAACGTTAGCACTCAACAGCGTGGAGTCTATTTTTACAACTCAGTTTGAGAAGCTTAGTCTACAAGAAAAACTCTGTTTAAAAGAGCTAGGTCCGGATAGGCCAGATATTCATCTACAGCAGGCGGCTAAGGACAGAGGGAAGTCCTACACACGAGTGTTCTCCAGGAGCTGGTATGATAAGAAATCATGGCTATGTGGCTGCCCAATTCGGAATGCGCTTTTTAGTTTTCCCTGCCTTCTGTTCCGTTCAGAAAAACAGGGCCAGGGTGAAATGCTGTGGACGAAAACAGGGATGACAGACGTTAAGCACTTTTCCAAACGAGTGAAAAAACATGACACGAGCAGAGCACACATGGAAGCGTGCCTTAAGCTATCCATGCTAGGAAGAGCTAACATAGCTACACAGCTGTCTGATGGATATCACGCCAGTATTCGAAAACACAACCAGGAGGTGGACAACAACCGACATATCCTTTCTAAATTGATCGACTGTGTGAAGTTCTGTGGGGCCTTTGAACTAGCTTTGAGGGGGCACGATGAAACGGAATCATCCGAGAATCCAGGTGTGTTTAGGGGATTTTGTATCGACACTGGACGGTGCAATGAAAGAGCACTTGGAGAATGCAACCGGATTTAAAGGCACCTCAAAAACCATACAGAATGAGCTACTGGACTGTATGCTGTCTGTATTGCAAGGCCACATTGTCCAGGACCTACAAAGCACGGATTACATGTCTATCCAAGCAGATGAGACCACCGACATAACGACGCATTGTCAGCTCGTCATTGTGTACCGCTACATCGACACTGCCAACACGGTGCAGGAGAGATTTTTTGGCTTTGTTCGATTGGAAGGAGGCACGACTGCAGATGCCATTGGAGGTGCTCTCCTTGAAAACCTGGCCCTGCAAAGTTTCTTTATAAGTGAGGAGGCATGCTGATAGTGGAGCAACATTGTAAGGTAGGCTAGGCCTATTCATTTATTTTTCCTTTTTTTGTGTGCGAGATCGTCATGTTGTTCTCCCAGCTACACGCTGTCGCTCTCCAGTGTCAGTGCCGCTGTCAAGGATATATTTTTTTGCTTTATATTGTTTGCGAGTGCGACCATGATCAATGATCAAAGAATAATCTATGAATCATTTTCTTTAGAAAACAAATTCAGTAATTTTCTATATAGCCTAGATCAGGGGTCGCAACCCAAATGACAGAAATAGCCTGTTTTTTCTTCAAATTCTCTAGTTTGGGAGCCGCAAGGAATGTACCCCTGGATATGAGAATAAATAAACGGTAAAGAGATGCACGTTGATTGTACAACAAACGTTTAGTAATGTCAATAAATACCCTATTATTTTTTCCCTACGCTGTTGATGTCACTGGTGTTTTAATGAGTCGATCCTCTGTTGCATGAATATGAGCATAGCCTATAGCAGGTAGCCTACATTATTAATGTGCATTAGCCTAAACAGTCAAAATGTAATCGAACTAAATATAGACGTGATGAGTCATATTTGATTGACTGCGCTCCGGCAAAAATAGCACTACAACTGTAGCAGTTAAAAGCCCTGTTTGTGCACTCGAGTCGGCCACAATGTTACTCTATGATCTCCGTGTCTGTCATGACCCGCCCCACTTAGTCAGCCAATCACCGGCCGCCACTGGTCTGTATGAGTGTCTGAAACCATAATAAAACTCTCCCACTCTGTGTCTGTATGAGTGTCTGAAACCATAATAAAACTCTCCCACTCTGTGTCTGTATGAGTGTCTGAAACCATAATAAAACTCTCCCACTCTGTGTCTGTATGAGTGTCTGAAACCAGGGCCATAAGCCCTTGCAGGTGTCTTCTATCCTCGTGTACCATCTGTTCTGGGAGTGCTCCGTGGCCAGACAGGTCTGGGGCCTTGTTGTTTCCTCTGTCTCCCGTAACAGGTTGCTGCCCAGATCCTCCCTGACTGCTGAGAGTGTCCTCTACGGGCCTAGAGGAGGATGCCGAACACCTGAGCTCCAGCGTCAGTGGAGGATCGTAAACACTGTCAAGCAGGTCCTGTGGGAGACGAGGAACATCAAGGTCTACCAAAAGACAACAGTGGACCTTGTCACTCTCAGGAGGAGGACACAAAACCTCCTCCAGGACGGCGTTATGGTGGACTTTGCGAAAAATCAGCGCCTGGCCAGAGAGAAATGGGGGGTGGACCACTGGAAAGAACTTGTTATATAGTCCACCCCCCCCACCACACACGGAAGAGAGAGAGAGAGCCTACGAACATTCTCACCCAAGAACACGGGCACTAATGTGTCTTAATGCACACTTCATTGTCCGCGTGAACTCTGTTTGATTTTTTTCCTCCTGATAGAGGTTTTTTTCTTTCTATCTATTACTGTCTTGTAAATATTGTCATTTCTGTGGTGTCGTTAGTGTATTGAATGTTTTTTAAATGGGGGAATTCCCCCCCCCTAACTAATGTGAATTAATGTGATTTTATGAATTTAATGTGAAGTGCATGTATTGAAAATGTATATCAGTGTATATGTATTTATTGGAAAGAACTTTTAAAAACCAATAAAGACAATTTTACTGTGTCTGTATGAGTGTCTGAAACCATAATAAAACTCTCCCACTCTGTGTCTGTATGAGTGTCTGAAACCAGGGCCATAAGGCCTTGCAGGTGTCTTCTATCCTCCATGCTTAGGCTTGTGATAATGGTTCCCTATCAACAAGGAAGGCATCTAGCATCCCCCATCAAAACAGGAATGTCTCCCTCCTGTTTCCCATAGCTAAGCAAGAGTTGTACCCATAACAATAGATAAGATAGATCATGCTGACCGAACAGGTGAGAGAAAAAAAAAAATTTGAAATTAAGAGAAATTACATGGTCTGATTAAAAAGCACATGAGGATAAGTCACAAACAACTTTATTTGGTAGATCAAGAGTGCCCCCAAGCGCATAGGGTAGGAACTTTATATGACATGTTTATTTGCGCCTAATTTGTTATTGGATAAAATAAGATATGACGAAAGGGTGTCAGCGCACATTATTGGTGTATTAGTTAGGTAGAGGAGGAGTTATGATATTATATAAACTAATGTCTGTCTTTGTTTGGGAAACTCCTAATCCTCTGCGTAGGGTAAAAGACCTCCTGTTGGCATCAACGCTTAATACAAGGTTAAACTGAATAGAAGACTCTGCTATTTCTTTCATCTTCATCTTGAGAATTCTCCAGCTCAAAAACCCATCTCAAATTTAACCTAATGAGGAGAACGTAAAGGACCATATACGTACATGTCAAGATTAAATACCGTTTTGTTATTTTGTAGACTATATTGCTAATTTCAAATATTTAGCAAAATACATAATATAGTTGTGACTGATCTCAATGGCCATGTTAATTTTAGAAACCTGTAGATTCCACGTTATTGTCTTGTCCTTATACGTAATCCTTACTGAATATTGAATGATTGTAAACACAAACGATTGCCACTGAAAAAATTTACTAATGTAGTGATGATTAGACCGAAGGTCTGTTATTAGCTGGGATGTGGGGAACATCGCAGGAACAAATTACATTTTGAAAGTACAAACGATAGTACCAAAACAACTAATATGGACTTTCATTATATAAATCAAATTGTCTTTTATTGAGACAACTATAAAGTGACATTTCCATGACATCAATTGTAAATAATACTGCTATTCACTTTAACCTTTTATCCCTGAGCTCTTAAAAAGGCAATTTCCGCCTGTTTTGCACTACTCTTAAATAAATCCTTATAACTTTGTGGCAACACACAGCAGAAACATAGATGATGGCAGTATTTGAAGGGCACATGTGTACCATCCAGACTGAGGTATTAAACCCTAATAAGTATGTATATAAAACTCCTTAGAATGTACTTGCTCCAATGTTTATTACAAATAATCTACATCAGCTCGTGGCAAAATTATTGCACACAGTTCATTACCTACAAACATTGTGCGGATTTCTAAAAGCAGTGGAATTCTGTTTTTCCAAGATGAGGCATGTGTCCTTTTTTTGTCCCAAAACCTCTCCAAATTGAATATTTTGGTTAATGTTTTTAACAAGTTATATACACCATAAAACACGTGTTATGCACTGAAAGTTACATATTTTGAACAAATACCAGAGATAAATCAATTCTCACATGTTTTTGACAGCACACATTTAATGCACAAGATCACTGTCTAGGCTAAGTTTCAAAAAACCTCAAATAAATATGCAAACATTGAATACAATATAATACTTTGGCTAGTTATTAAGTAGCCTATTTTTTGGGCTACTGGCTACAACGTCTTCGTGGTTCGTTGTCATAAAGCGTATTTTTAGATCATAACATACAGATAAGCTGGTATGTGGTTGCCAGACCACATCTCTCATGCATTATTTTTATAGGTCCCGTAAATTCTGTGTCCTCTCCCTTAGAACTTTTCGAGCCCATTGCTGCTCCTCTACCCAACCACCAGACTGTACTTTATTATTCATTATTTACTTATTATTTTATTTTAATGCGCAAAAATAATTTTCTATTTTGACTTTCAATTTCAAAGTGCACCAATTTTAGTCAGAATCAGTTTCAGATTCTTCACTATCTTCTGGATAATTTTCTTCACTTTCAAAGTGAACATGTAGCCTACCTTCTATTACTGCCTTTTTTTGTTTTAACCAATCACCTTTAGGTACAGCTAAAACAGAAAACCCGTCTCCAAGCACGTCACTCTCATCAACTACCTATATCATATACTTATGAGTGTAATTAACTCCTCTGCAAAAAATGCCTCTCCTGTACTGACCCGTGTATATCATTCGCACTTACTGACAATACATGATACCACATTACCAAAATTTTAGAGCTCAAGATTTTAATATATATATTTTTTTATTTTATTTATTTGCCCATGGGTGGGAGCAGCGTACAAGCCTCCACAGTTTTAATCACTCAACAGAGTGACGAACCCAGCGGTCCCGAGTCAAACTTTTTAAGTAGACCGCCATACAGGCCTTGTTGATCGCCATACAGGCTGTGGTGTATTAGCCACATAAATGATATTGTATGGTTACCAAGTTACTATGCTGTTTCATACATCTTGTAATCCTCGCTCTTTGGCATTGTGCGCTCATGCGTTGTTTACCTGCATTCCAAGACGTGCCTAGTAAAGTGTTGAATGCAACCACGAGTCCGCTTCGTCAATATATCACACAGGCCTTTTCATACGTTTTGCCGTGGCCTCATCTGTGGTTTTTTTTCTAGGATTGCGTATTTATCACCCCAAACAGACACCGTACTCTCTCGGGGCCGGTAGCCGCCGTCCTTCTTCTAGGTGACTGATTACAGTTACCTCTCTCTGAGAAGGTGGGTTGCGGTCTCGGGGTCTTAGACTCCCGGCAGTGCGCACTGTCTATGCCTTTCCAGACTTGAAAGGAATCTGTGTTGGAGAAAATCAAGTCAGCAATCTTATCCTCGTTGCCAATTATTGTCTTAAACATTTTCCCTTTTACACACAGTGAGCAAGTCTGTCCAAACAGAACCACAAAAAACCTGTATAATAAGACTTTGTTTATTTGCAGATAAACCAGAATGAGAGAGCTCTTACCAGATCTCTCTGTTGAACAGAAAGCACAGAAGACATTTATAACTTTTCCTTCTGATTTGCCACAAGGGGCGGACTCTATGTATAATATCACAGTACAAAGAAAGACATTTTGCTGACAACCTAAGTGTAATAGCATTGAGTCTCCAGATAACTTCTGACCTTGCTATAAAATCAGAATGTTCAAGCAGACTCTCACTAACAATAACATAGCCGTTTATCTTCTAGGCTACCTGTTTTCTTCTAAGAGGGACAGACACAGACAGATATTTGGTTTGTAGAATGCAATCACCTTTATACTGCATTTGGGTAATAAGGATTATATATGAAAGTTATGTTTAATGGAGTGATTGTCTCCATGTTAATACACACAAATTTTAAAACAGAAAATTCCTTCACACGTCAACCCACGATAACGACGTTAACTTAACGTTTGTTATTTTTTCACCACCTGTTGCTAGGCTGAATTAGTAGGGGCTGAAGCATTTCTGCCCCTCCGCCAAATAGAATACTCAAGTGACTACGTGACACTGGTTTCGGAAGTAAATTCCCCATTCATTTAGAGCTTAGACCTAAACCTTACTTTTAAACCATTTCTACTGATTATGTCTTACCGTCAATTTCCCGGATTGTTCAATATAATGGCCATTCGCAAACTATGTCGTTTTTTTGGACTAGCTTCAAGTATATTTTACGTTTTAGTATTTTTTGTGTGAAAATACCAGCGCTGGCACTGTTTTAAAACTCCACGTCCCATAATTATCTCCGAACGTGCAGCCTTGTCTCCAGGTCTCCAGACATTGTCATATAACGGTAGCCAGCAGTAGCACACAGCTCCGTTTTTAAACACTTTTTTCTAACATTAGCTAGCTAGCTTGAAGGACTAAAAGCTAGATTTTTTAAATGTGGTTAACCGTAGCATAGTTTCTGACCTTGTCAGGCAGGCTTATCTACTTAGCAAGCTAACGGTAGCTAATCTTCAGTGGCAGTAGTCTACTCCCGACTGCCACAGAGCAGACAGACGAGATGATGATATCTTATTGGCCGAGAACCACCCGTCCGTTGCAGTACTGGATATGCAGTCCATTAAACTAGACTACAAGTCGAACTACAATCCTTAATGCATTACTTTAAAAAATATAAATTTAAACATGTGATATATGGTTTATATCCTTGTACCACACAGGCTAATCCGGGAATGTTTCGGCTCATTCTATAAATAAGATTTGAAGAAATAGTTGATAGTTTCCGAAGCCATTCTAATCTTCCATAGAGAATTTACTTCCGAAACCAGACTCCACCCACGACTGACGTACTCACTTGAGTATATAATTTGTGGCAGGTTTTCCCTGCTTATGCAGATCACGCTCACGTTGTTTCCCTAGCAACGGTGGGGCAGCGTGGTCGGCTGCCCCACATTGCAGAGACATAGGACAGGCAGCGCAGTCCGCAGCGTGAGCACACACATACACACAAAGGAAACTACTCAAAAACAGCACTATAAGGAGTGTGAGTCAAGTTTATTATATATATATATATATATATATATACACGCCAATTTCACGATTGAATTGAGGAGTTGAGGATTTCGGGACTGATCCGGGAGTGCAGGTAATCTTCAAAAGGCAGCCAGGGAAGAAGAACATAATGCGGGAGAGGAATGAACAGACGACTGGGAGGATTGACGCAGTTCAGTGCTCCGTTTCGACGGTGGGCAGAGACCACGGCGCTGCCTGTATGGAGAAGAGTCGTGGAGGCGGAGTTTGTGTGTTGGACTGCTCGGTGACACTGGACATCTCGGGGCTATTTTTTAAATCATGGCTGTATTGCACTTTAATTTACTTAATTCACTTAATTGATGTAATGATTATGTTGGATGTCTTTGTTTGATATGTTTCTTTGTGTGTTGTGGGTCTGCCCCACTGTCTGTATTTTTTTGTTGTTGCTGGGGCTACAACTGAAGTTCCCTTGCGGGGAAATAAAAGTTATTCTATTCTATTTTTTTTACTCATCCTTACCAATAGGCACTACGGTGCCAATAATAGTGGAGGGCACTGTAGTGCCTTTCTCACACTCAAAGTGCTTTACAATGCGTAGCACCCATCTATAAACTTTATATAGCACTTTTCAAAATGTGGGCAAAGTTGAGGCACCCCTGGTTACAATGCTGCCACCCGTGCTGTGACTGTCCTCTCACAGTATGTCGCACAATAGAGAGCATAAATTTAGAAAAAAATAATTCTAGTTACAGAAATTATGCACATAATAGAAGAGCAAATATTGTTCGTAGAGACATTAAAATACACATAAACATAAAATAGCCTACACAATATGATCCTCGATAAAACGTCGGAATTCGACATGTAATCTACGTCTGTCATGTTCTGAGTTTGTTTTGTCATTCTGTCATGTTTTGTATTGTCATAGTTTTTGAAGCATACATTTTTCCATGTTTTTCCGCAGCCTTGTGTTCATACTGCTTCTCTCTCTCTTGCTGTCACTCACGCTTCCCTTATTGTTTCTTTCTCCTGTGTCTAGTTACTAATTTACTAACGCTAGGTCAGGATAGGTTTATTCCTAACGAGTACTAATTATCTTGTTATCTTGTCAACCCTCCACACCTGATTTATTTTCGCATGCTGCTCTCAAGCTAAGTGTCTGCACCTGTCTACACCTGCATATAAACCTGCTGTCTTAGTCCCTCGTTGCGAGTTCGTCACAATTATAAATTAGCCTTGTCTTTCTGCCTGTCATGTTCTAAAGTATCCCAGTTATCTGTTTATTCCGAGTTTTTGTTTTGTTTTGTTTGTTCCGAGTTGTAGTTTTGTGTGTTAGTCGAGTTTTCGTTTAGTGTCTCATTGATCTCCCGGTTTTGACCTCAGCCTGTGTTCTCGCGACCCTGCTTTTGATTCTGTTTTTGTACTTCAACCGTGCCTTCCCGTTTACGACCCCTGCCCATTTTGACCTCCCCTTTGGACTTGTTTTTGTTCTGTTGCTTGGATATAAACCTGGTTTGTCGCACTCCTGCCTGCGTTTGGGTTCCTGTCCTACGGATCGTAACAACGTCGTTTAACGTTCGCTTGCTATCTGGGTAGTACTGGTTAAGCTAGATTGCAGTGGTTAGGCATCCTGAAGTCATCTAACGCAAAAAAAACCTGGCTATGTTAAACTTTAAGTTTAAGTATACCTCCCTGGTCTGTGTATGGGGGGTGGTTCGGGCTAAAACCTTTACATATGAGTTTTACAATACCACTGGTTTTGCTACTTGCATTGTGCGGTGCTATTGGTTTTGCTACTTACTCAGCTACTTGTGTTGTGCAATAGAATAGAATAGAATAGAAAAACTTTTATTTTCCCGTTAAGAAACTTCAGTTGTAGCCCCAGCAACAACAAAAAAGACATAGACAGAGGGGCAGACCCACAACACACAAACAAACTTATCAAATAAAGACATTCAATAGAATCATTGCATTGATCAAACTAATTAAGTGAATTAAAGTAAATTAAAGTAATAGAGCCAGGATTAAAAATAGCCCCCGCTGTCCCGAGATGTCCATGGCATTAAGCAGTCCAACACACAAACTCTGCCTCCACGACTCTCCTCCATACACGCAGGGTCGCGGTCTCTGTACATCGTCGAAACTGAGCACCGAACTGCAACAGCCTTCCCAGTTGCCGCCTCACTCCTCTCCAGCATTATCCTCTCTTTCTCTTCCGTGGTGGCCTTTGAAGATTGCCTGCAGTCCTCGATCAGTCCCAACATCTTCAACTCCGATGAAGAGCGATGGTAAAACTTTGTTGCTGCAGATCCAACGGACATTCCCGAGCATATGTTGTGAATGCGTCTCCATGGTGATGACCGCAAACAAAATTATATCGACAAGACAATTCGCCAATATTATCAAAACGAGCAGCAGGAGTGCCCTGAAACATATTCAGCCCATATCGAAGCGTTCTGACATAAATTAAAACAACAACTGCGAGCTAGAGACCACCAATATACAGGTGCAGCTCAAAAAATTTGAATATCGTGAAAAAGTTCAATATTTTTTGTCACTCATGTCAGAAAGTGAAACTCATATATTATATAGATTCATTACACATAGAGTGAAATATTTCAAGCCTTTATTTCTTGTAATTTTGATGATTATGGCTTACAGCTAATGAAAAACCAAATTCAGCATCTCAGAAAAATGTAGAGGTGTTAGATCCATGTCGGGTGAACTGTGTAGCAATTGTAGCCATTTTTACACGTATATATGGATGAACCTTTCCTGCTGCCTCCTAATGGCAAAACAAAGAGACACTAAGATTGAGATCACTAAGAAAACTCCCAGTGAGAGCTGTGGTTAGGTGGAGGTGTTGTGTGAAGTTGACTAAGTGCCCCCTGTCTGACTGTTAATTGGAAGAATCCATGGATTATTTTTTTGATTATAATGTGACATGACAAACAAATATGGATCAAATTGGATGCATCTTTGATATTATCTTCAGATAAATTCTGCATAGAATATTTAAATAACCATTATCCCAAGAAGTTAAACTATCTATTCGATGATTACATGCATTGCTACCCATTATTTACGGGAAAACAAAAATGTTAAATGAGGTTTGACAATTAACATTACACATTAATTATCAAACATAAAAGAAGTAAACTGAAACAAATAACTCTTGACACAAAACACAACAGACCTGTCCCGTGAATTATCATCTAATACTGTATGTACAGTTTAATTATCAATTTGTTTTGTGTAACTAACGCATTTTTACATAACCATATTCTTGCAATTTACCAGTGAGTATATACGGTACATCACATCACTAAACACTAATGGAAATTAACTATCCTAAGTAGAAATTCCAATACAAATCCTCAATGCATACAGATTGCATAAATATCAAGTCAAAAAAAGGGGGAAAAAACCTTAAAAATAAAATAAAGATAACAACAATAAAACAAATACCATAATCTGAACTGTACAAACAGTTAAGACACTTCTGGGGAAGGGAATGGAAGGGGAACCAAGATACAATCTGAACAAGTGGTTTTCTTAGTCTTTGTCTGAAGATGGACAGTAATTCTGCTGCACTGACTGCTGTTTGAAGTTTGTTTTACCATTTGGGGGCCAATACATGCAGGTGCTGTGACTGGGAGAAACAGCAATGGAGGGAAGGAATAGCCAGATGTCTTAAGTTTGCAGAGCAGAGGGATCTGACCAGGGTGGAGGGTTTGACAATTGATTGGAGGTTTACATTTTATGTGAGCAGTAATAACATTTGAGCCAGTGAAGTGAGATGAGAAAGGATGTAACATGGGTGGACTTGCGGAGATTGTACGCAAGTCGTTCACCTGCATTCTGTACTACCATCAAGGGTTTAGTGGCACAGGCAGGAAGACAAGCAAGACTGTAACATTGGAAATAATAATACTATTAATAGTAATGTGGATGCGAATATTGACAACTCCAAATTGACCAATAGGCCATTTCCCCCATTTAACGTTAGTGTGCTCTCTCCATTTTTGCAACCAAACTGCAATTTCATTGTGAAATATATTTCCTGCTCGCTCGCCAGTTAGCCGAAACGCACTGATCCGTTAGATGAAGTCGAACGTGCATATAATGGCGGAGATTAATATACCAGATTGTGACAGCGTTGCAGCACTTGTCCACTAGATGTCAATAGTGATTCATACAATGAGGAAAACGTTTTGAGGCGTCGTTTTGCCTGGCTACTCTTTGGCGCGTTTATATCCTCTTCACCCTCCTCAAAATGAATTAATACCCCAGGTAGCCTACCCTTTGGCTGGGCTGCAAGGCTACATCACATGTACATTTTGTTTTTGTCAAAAATAATAAAAATCATTGTGGTTATTTATGTAGGAAACCCTGAAAAGTGCCAAACTCTCGGTGCTCATTAGGTATGGTGTGTGCCCCACCAAGCCATAACTTGGCGGATGGCATACCTTCCATCCCAATATGCCAACCTAGATGCAAACCAGAATTGTGAACATAACATTCATATGAAACCAAAAAAATTGCAATATGTAATATGAATACACAAGGAGTGCTGAGGGGTGGGACTAGGCAGGAAGTTATGATGTGGATCAGCAGTTTGTGTCTGAAAATAACCGGGGATTCTGCTGTGCTGAACTCTATGGGGAGTTACACAATTCTGGGATTAGTACAGGCAGACAAATAGGTTGAACAGAATGCTTGATAACATAATTGACAAAGAACAAACATGTGTGATTAAAGGCAGAGTAATGTGGGATAATCTATGTATGCTAAGAAAAATTATTTTGAGTACTTGATTGAAAGAAACAAGGTTTTTTGTATTGGGTTTAGATCTAAATTGATTTTTTGATTATGTTTCAAGGGAATATGTATGGTCTGTAATGAAAATGTATGGTTTTCCAGATGGTTTTATTAATATGGTCAAAACACTGTATGCTAAACCAACAGTCCAAGTAAACATACATGGTTTTCTTACAGACACAATTGAAACAGAGAGAGGTCTTACACAAGGATGCCCAATGAGTGCTGCCCTATACGTTTTAGCAATTAGCCCCTTGATCAAAAAATATCTTCATATTAAAATAATAAAATAACAAACTGAGAAGTAACTAAATTACAATATATTTACAAAAGCAGAGAATTCAGAGGTATGGGCGCTTAGCTTGATATTAGATTAAAAATAGTCGTCTGTACAAATATTTTCTGTGGAATGAAGAGAAACGGTCCTTAGGTTGGAGATTCTTTACTGTGGGGGGAAAGGCAAGGACGGGGGTAGAACTCTCATTCCTCATTATTAATTAGGTGTGGTTGTGAAACACTTCTTATTATTAGCCTATTCCGCCACTTTTTGAGAACCTATCTCCTCCTACTTCTCTAAATGCACAAAGCAAGAAACCAAAAATAACTTAGCCTACTACTACGATGTAATAGATCAAAGAAATATGCGGAAAGATGTATAACAATTGGATTCAGCATTGATATCAACCTCAACGTGATTAAATATGCATGCATTACGGAGAACATACATAGACAACACGAAGACCTTTACTGGATGGCAATTTGTATTGTTAAAATTTACATTTGGAAAATCATATGTAAAGCTTTTACTGACAATGTATGTAATCCATGTGCGGTGGCCTTCAAACAAATAATAACAGAGTTAAAAAAGATAAGGACACATAATAGGAAAACTGTGGGCCCTTATATATAATAAAAATAAATATTTCAGATCCGTTACATTTGTTCCAATCGTGGATGACTTTATGAGTGACGATAGAGAATATAACAGGATGAACAATGTTTTCAGAACCATGATGTTTCGGTAAACAAACGGTGGGTGTGTAACGGTGATGGAATGTCAACAGAGTTCTATCATCGTGCAAAGATGTGCGATTTGTACTTCACTGGTTTCAATAGAAGTCCGGTTTAAAAGACACGCTTTGGTATTTCAGGAGTCATATAATGTTTTCTGTTTTCAGACGGGGCTTCTGCCAAAGATTAATGGACAATTTTAAAGTGAGAGACAGTTTCTTAGAGGCAATTGTTGTGAGAAAAGCACCTTGAACTGGTACTTGTCCCTGCCAAGAGGCGGTGTTTTGGACTGGCTGGAAAGAAATGCGACAATATTGCTCAGGACACAGATGTTTATAAGCTGGCAGAAATGCCTTCGTTGAATATTCCGGGCGTTTTTCGCTTGCAAAGTAACTACATTGTGTGTTATTTTATGAATATCGGCGAAGAGAAAACACAAGTTTTCAGGAGCTGTGAACCGCTGTGGGGTGGGTTGAGTCTACACGGTCCTCATGTAACATTTAAGACTACCCCCTGCCGGCTCGACCAGCTAAAGCGGAACAGTTTCTGACTGAGTGTAAAGACGATAGAATCTAACAAAAGAGAAATGGCAGAAGTTGCGCCTCCAGCTGCCGCCGCAGCCACCCCGGCTAAGGTTCCCAAAAATAAAACGGCAAGCAAGCCCAAGAAAGTAGGACCCAGCGTCGTAGAGTTGATCTTGAAGGCAGTTTCTGCCTCAAAGGAGAGGTGGCAGTCAGGACCTGGTGACTAAGGGGGCCTTGGTTCAGATCAAGGGCGCCGGGGCCTCTGGCTCATTTAAGATTAACAGAAATCAGCTGGATGCGAAGAAGAAATCCGTCAAGAAGGCAGTCCCTAAAGCTAAGAAAGCCGTTGCGCTCGAAAATGCAGCATCGAAGAAATCTGCGATCAAAAAGGCGGCAGTTTGGTCAGTGAAAAAAAATCGCGGCGAAAAAGTCCCCGAAAAGGTCATTAAGCCTAAAGTAAAGAAGAGTCCCAAGAAACCGACCAAGAGTCCAAAGAAAGCTGCGAAGGCGACGGCAACCCCTAAGAAGGCGAAGTCCAAAAGTGCCAGGAAAACAACGACAAAGGTAGTCAAGGCAAAGGTAGCCAAACCCAAGCCCTCGAAAGCCAGGAAAGTGGCTTCCAAAAAGTGAACAGCAATACAGTGATATAATTTCACAAACACCAAAGGTTCTTTTAAGAGCCACACAAACCGTCGTGAGTGCGCAAATCATTTCTATTTGCAGCCAACTATATCCCAGGTTGTTGTCCCTACAACTTGTACAATTAAGCATAGCAGTCAACAGATTGACAGAATAGTTTTTTTAGTTTTTGAAATGTGGAGCCAAGCAAACAACCTACTCTGGATTCACTCAAACATTGATCTGTTGATCTCATTTTGGGAAGCCCTGATCTAGATAGAACTTCGGTGGAGTTTTAATAAAACTGAGCATATATGACCGAGGAGACTCTTTCTCGCCGAAAAAAATGAGAAATCAGGCAGATTGCAGGTTGACACAAGGTAAATTTGTGTGAATAGCAGTGGACCCATTGTTTGGGTCAATGCACCTTTGTCGGGGGGTTGTTCTGATGAAAACAGGTTAAACCTAACGTGACGTCTCAAGTTTACTAACGAACTAACAGTCGTAGCTGTGATAATATATTTCAAAATGTTATAGTTTTATAGTTTTAAAAGCATTTACTAGCCTAAATTACAACATTACACTCCATTACAAACAATGATCATAGAATTGTTACACTGCACAATTATAACTTGCCGTCTCTTCCGTCACTATTTTCATATATATTGCTATTTTCCAATGCTCGAAAAGCTCGGAGCACTAGAGGCGGGCTTTAGCTAGAGTCGCCCTCCTTGACAGTAGGCTTCAACCAGGTCGTCTTTGTGCAGATATAGGCGTGTTATTTTGGAGGCTGGTAGGTATATTTTCGTCATTTGAGAAAATGTCAGGTCGCGGGAAAGGTGGAAAAGGACTTGGCAAAGGAGGCGCTAAGCGTCATCGCAAAGTTCTCCGTGATAATATCCAGGGTATCACCAAGCCGGCGATTCGTCGTTTGGCTCGCCGTGGAGGAGTCAAGCGTATATCCGGCCTCATCTACGAAGAGACGCGAGGAGTGCTTAAGGTGTTTTTGGAGAACGTCATCCGCGATGCCGTCACTTACACCGAGCATGCCAAGAGAAAGACCGTCACCGCTATGGATGTGGTTTATGCTCTGAAGCGTCAGGGTCGCACTCTGTACGGCTTCGGTGGTTAAATGTTTTCCTTCTTGATCCCTCCATGCAATTATCCAAAGGCTCTTTTAAGAGCCACCCACATGCTCTATGAAAAGCAGCGTTTCCTAGTGTGTGCTCCTTGTCGCGTTAATAATACAATGCCGTTGGCCTTGTAGAGGAAGCGCGCCTCCTGTTTGTGAAAATTCAAAGCCATGTGCACACGCAGGGAATCCCCGGCGATTGTGGTTAAATGTTCTATTTGGGATGCAGAACCTGCATCAATGAAGGTCGTTGCAATGGGCGCTCTATTGTGTTCATCGACGTATTGTATTGATATTATCCACAAGGCATTAACTTGTCGAGCAGCTGTATCGAATTAAATTAAATTGCCGTACATAATGTGAGGATACATGCCGTATACTGAAACGTAGGCTATATACCTGTATTGGTATATATTTTTTTATTATTTTGTGTATTGTTTGGGTGGCGGCACATGCAAGTTGCATGTATTTGAACATTGTTTTAATCAATGTAAAATGGGAAATACAGGAGTCGCACGGTTAAAAAAACATAATAATCCTTTGTTTGCAGCACTTGTGCTACGTTTTTCAGGCCCGCGAAATTCAGCCAATAGAGTTGCAATATTCAGCCAACACGCTATGGTTGACGAGCTGCCTCCAATGAGACTACGTTACGTTGACGCTAAGAAAGACATGCATATTTGCATAAAGGTCTTATATATGGCAGACGCACGGTGAACCTGGAGCATTTGTTTCGATATGCCTGAGGTTGCGAAGTCTGCGCCCAAGAAGGGTTCCAAGAAAGCCGTAACGAAGACGGCTGGGAAAGGAGGAAAGAAGCGGCGAAAGTCTAGGAAGGAAAGTTACGCGATCTACGTGTACAAAGTCTTGAAGCAAGTGCATCCCGACACCGGCATTTCTTCAAAGGCTATGGGCATCATGAATTCCTTTGTCAACGACATTTTCGAACGCATTGCTGGTGAGTCTTCTCGCTTGGCGCACTACAACAAACGGTCGACTATCACTTCAAGGGAGATCCAGACCGCCGTGCGCCTTCTGCTGCCAGGAGAGCTGGCTAAACACGCGGTGTCTGAGGGAACCAAGGCCGTTACGAAGTACACCAGTTCGAAATGAACCATAACGGAACCGAACTCGTCCCAAAGGCTCTTTTAAGAGCCACCCACACTGTAAACGGGAGGCAAAAATCCATTCACTGAGCTTTGTTTGCACTAATGGAATCGCATAAGTAGGCGAATGAGAGCCAAACCGCAAATCGCTCTGTTGCGCCATGCTCGTTTACGACTTACTTTTGAAGCTATTGTGACGTCATAGAGGCTCCACAAGAGGCTGTGTCCTACGTTACATTGTAATTACTTTCATTTAGCAATGGCCCTAACCGAGAGCATTTTAACGGGAGAACGTGACTTCAGTGCATACACCAGAACTTCTTGACGAACCGTGCTATATCCTGGTGTATAACCTAAACAGGCCAAACTAATTAATTTACAAGTCTACCTTAGCTCACACAATTTAAACGAGCTATTCCAAAACAATGTTTCCTGAATTATTATGTGTGACTTGGCCCAGTGTGTCCCCCCACCCCCATCTTACCATCTGAAGAGATAGTGGTCATAACGTTTGAGTGACTACATGGGATACATGTCCTTAAGGCCTGAGGATATGTGGTCATTACGGTTATTTCTGTAGGGAACCCTGCAAAGATACTGTTCGCCTACTCCGTATACGATGTGTGTACAGGGCCGAAGTTGGCGAAATCCTGTTTTCAAAATCCTATACTGAACTTCATTATATTCCTGTGAGAAGTGACTTAAATAGGCAGAGTAAATGGGGGTAGTATACTGGACTCGCCGTGTTTGTGTGTAGCTCAGCACGGTTACCTAACAACAGACGCCATGTGCACAGCTGATCGGTAACATCACAGAGGTGCACACAATGCTGGGGCAGAATATTCAATATAAAAAAAATAAAAGAATCAACATCAACTTGTAATTGCAGAAGCTGAAATGTATGATGAAGGACACTTCACATCAACACTGAGCTAGCTAAGCAGGTCAAACGTTGTCCCTGTATTGTTTACACGTGTGCAACCCTCCTGTGTGTATGCGTGATATTTCCACACAAATAGCTTAGTTCCCAGGCAGGACGGAACCTTGACGCCACACGCAACACCACTCACGGAATAGCCTATTCTTATAACTAGAAAAATCATTCCACTTATCACCACCTACTCCACATTCAGCCAAATAGCGGACGGAAAAATTAAACGGAACCTGGCCAGGTTTCTGCAAAACACAGACCTGCTCCAAGAATACTAAATAATTTTGGCCTACAAAAAAAACAAAAATCTTAAAAAATCATCAGGTAAGTAGTAAACTACCGGAAATCAACATTTTACTCACACAAGGCCCGATATATTACGAGCAGGCCACGACAGTGAAAAACAACACTACAAACACTTACAGCTAACACATACAACTCCATATATGTCATAAAGTGCACACACTGTGACATAAAATATGTAGGAGAAACAGGAAATTCAATTAAAACCATATTGGCACAACACATATATAACATAAAAAATCGTAGAAAAGCAGACACACACAGAGTGGCTCATTTCCTACACCGTGGACTTGAAGCAGTAGAAATATCAGGCCTGCATTCTAACATTAACTGGACACAGGAGGACAGACGTAGGACAGAAAGACACTGGATTAAAAAACTCAACACCATATTCCCGGGAGGATTAAACAAACGCTGGTAAAAACTTCCACACAAGATGGACCCAATTCTTTCTACTTAAAGGCTGCACTACACTGAATGGCAAGTGCAAACTTTTCTTTCCCAAGGGGCCCTCATAAGGGGTAACATGGGAAATAAATATTTTTTTCTAAACCAATACGTATTGCGCTAGGGGGAGAGCCATAACTCGAACAAGACCTCCAGCGCCCGGCATACACTAGGACTAGGTTGACCTGCGACTTGGGAAAATGTAATGACACGCCCTTCCAATAGGAGTTTCACGTCGGAAATCAGGGATCAGAAAATCAACCCCAACCTCCCGAATATAGGAAGAACTTGACGTCACATCATCATGGCAGCTCAGACCATTGTGAACAGTAAACAGTAAACATTAGGCTACTTTCAAACAAATTTAGCTTTTAAAACACTTCAACTTTTGTTTTTCAGCATGAAATGCTTTTGTATCGACCAACAGAATGATAAACATATAAAATTAAAAGTTAAAACGTCATTATTGTAGCCTAGTTGTTAGCTGTTTTGTCTATGTTTGCTAGCAAACTCAAATCTTTTCTGTGAAGGGCGTCCATGACGCCAAGTCCCCAGTTGTGCAGCTCGAACGCACTCATGTCGTTAATGACGTGAAACATCACGTTTACCACCTCCGATATCCGACCACAAGCCATAAACGAATGCAGGGTAATTCCCACATAACGTCAAATTTCCCAAACGCCATTTAGGCTAAATGTAATTGTGAAACAGCGTACCCTATACAAAAACGTCTTAAAAAAGCTTACAGCACCTGGTATTCCCAGGCGGTCTCCCATCCAAGTACTAACCAGGCCCGACCCTGCTTAGCTTCCGAGATCAGACGAGATCGGGCGTATTCAGAGTGGTATGGCCGTAAGCGATAACGAACGTGTGAAATGGCGTATTTATATAAAAATGGCGGCATTTCAACCTCAACGCCCTGTTATTCCACTGTGCAAGCTTCATGATATTATATCATCAGTGAAAAGTAAAACATTTGCACAGTAAATGATTAATTTACCGTAATTAGGATCAATACTGGGGTAAACCTCACACGTGCATGGGAAGAAAAAAAAAACTACCAAATGCTTCACAACTCAACACACACTCATTTCTTCCACAACTTCAGC
>CM040395.1:25147495-25354995 GCA_022702515.1 Ilyophis sp. 1 JC-2022 | reverse complement strand
AACTTTTTGCCCTAGGTACCCTTGTAGGGTCATCGTTTCACAAGGTCCACGTTGGCTTGTGGAGCCAAAAGGTTCCGCATCGCTTTTTGTCTCAAAGTCTTCTTCATGTCCCCGTCAGCTGCTGGTACGGGCGGAGGCCAAGCTGGACGTTCAGGACAAGGACGGAGACACGCCCCTGCATGAGGCGCTCCGCCACCACACGCTGTCCCAGCTCCGACAGCTGCAGGACATGCAGGATGTCAGCAAGGTGGAGCCGTGGGAGCCCTCCAAAAACACAGTAAGTGCCCCGCCCTTCACACACAGGCAAAAATGTGAACATCGTGTGAGATTTCAGTTCGCTGAGACTTTATATAATCAGATTGCTATGAATAGCAATACAGAAGACACTACATGCTAACATGCGTATTCCCCACTTCCCTGTTCACTCCCCAAATCCCCCTCTAGGTAAATAGTTAATGACTTCATCTGGACAGTTTTGATTTCTACAGAAATCACAGGTTTTGTTTCTGTTCTGCTGTTTCGGTGAAATGCTTCATTGTAAAGACGTAAAATTTAATGTCTACCAGGTGTATTATTCAGTGGTTCCCAAACTTGGCCCTGGGGGACCACTGTGTATGCTGGTTTTGTTCCAACCACAATTACAATCCTGGAATTTTAATTTGTGTTAACAAGGTGCCTTTCATATTTAGAGGGATTATTTACCCTCTTAAGCCACATTGTCAGAAATGTCATGAAGAATAAAAGTTCCCTGTTCACATTGTGCTTATTGTCCTATATTGCAAGCAGTTACATAAAAAGTGGTAACAATTTTAACTGATCAAAATAAAGGTTCCTATTTGGTGAAAGTGTGGACAAATGGCCACTAAAACACGCCATTTGGTAGATAATGAAGAATTCAAAGACAAAGCAAATGACCAGCCAATACTGCATTGTGTTAGTAAGTTTAAGGAAAAAAGAACTTAAACACATGCGTTCAACAACCTAATTAGAAACCTATTGATTGAGTCTTTAATTTGATGAGTTAAAAAAAAGTTTTGTTGCCTCTTGGCATGCATAGCTAGTTATGACACAATGGGGTTTAAATCCCTTTAAGCATGAAAAGCAACTAATCAAGAAAAATGAACAGCTTGTTAAAATTCAGTTTGGGAACCACTGACGTAATGCATATTTTTATTTTTATTTGTTTTGCGAAACTGTCTGCCAGTCAACAAAATGCTAAAGCACTCCATTCTTCAAATTTTGGTACATTTTGTTTAAATAAATTTACATTTAATAAAACCAGAACCCTGATATTTGATCAATTTTATTGACATTGTAGGCCATAAAGAAAACATTAATCGGAGGTGATCTGCATATGAAGCATTCATATCTCTTATAATTGCTGCTCTCTCTGCTTTAAGCAGTATTCATGAGATGGGTGACCTGGAACACGTTTTGATTCTGAGTGATTGGCAGTTGCAAAGATCCTTCACATATCAATATAGATTAGAATCAAAAGCAAACTATAAACAGTATTTCCTCTGATAAATATTCACAAGCACACCTGCTGTCAACAGAACTCTGTTTATATCAAACAACAAAACAAAAACAAAAATGTTTTTTACTGCAGCACTGGGGGGAATTGTAGGATCGTTACAGGATGGAAAGTATTGGCCCTTTCTGTGAAAACCTTTGAATTAAACAAGGGGATGCCGACGCAGATATAGCGTGATTAGTTGAAGAGAAATCTCTTCAAGAACATTGGTTAGACAAGCCTTTTTCTCATATCATTCCCACCTGTAATGTATGAAATAGAAACCTAAAACTTCTGTTCCTTTTGCTGCAATCCATTTTTTAAAGACCGCTCATGAGATTATGGAGGCTTCTCTACATACTTGCTGACTAAGGTACAAGTGAAGTCCTTGTTAACCCCCTCTTATTTAGGTTACAGATGGCAGCATTCGTTTAGGGTAACATGCTGCTTTCAGGCCTAGCGTAAACGTAACGGTAATTTGCAGTCCTCTCCCATTCGTGATGCGCCTGAGGAAGCACGCCACTGTTTGACCTCTTAATGCTACCGCCATCTTGATGCCTTCGCACTTGTCCCATAAGGCCATGGAGATATCCGCTGCAGTTTCACCCTCTCACACAGCCCTGCCTTCAGACAGGAACAGAATTACACGGCCCAACGGGTCCGTAAGTGCGAAATATGAAAGCCACCAACTGAAGACAGCCGTGGGAACAACCTAAATTAGCAAGACCAGGAAGTCCTCATCTTATCGTAATTACAAGACAAACTCAGCCGAGTAAAAAATTCAGTTCAGGCGAATGATCTTTAGAGTGGCTGAGTTTTAATACGGTCTAGTTTTTTTTTAAAATTTTATTATTAAATTTTTTTTATGACAGTGTGGGTGAAGAGTATTTAGCTGCCTAAAATATTGGAATTACAACTTTCCGGCCTGTTTCTCATTCCTTCAGTCCGTATTGATTTTACTTGGCCGATGCCCTCATATAGAATTGTATAATGTTTACGTCTCTTCATAACACCATAAGTCATTCGCACAACTGAATTTTGACTTGAGAAATGGCAGTGCTTTGCAACCACCCTGCCAAACCACTAATAAAACTGTCAATCCTCACGTCCTTCCGAGACTGAAGGACCCACCTGCCCTTCAGTTTTCAACACGTCCCCATTGTTGCGGAAATTTGGTTGTGATGCCATTTTTAAAAATAATCAGACATTCAAGGAAAAAAAAACTAAAACCATTATTTTTGTCATGTGTAGACGGCAATATCAACACTCAGACCACGATGTGTGCAATGCCCTGCTTTTATGAGGTGGCGCTCCAAATGACTTGCGATGATGTATTGGAGAAAGATTCCACCCGTTTAATATGAGAAGAATACGTGCATCAGCATGCATATGCATTGTGCAGGCACTTGTCATTTGAGGACACAGTCGAGCAGGTTGGTGTTTCAATACCATATTCCTATCTTTTAACCTTTGTCTTGAAAGACAGTGTAATGATGCCATTTATGCGTTTCTCTTGCCAGAAGCATCCATAGTTCATTGCGTCTTTTTTTTATACGTCCGAGATGTAGGTGCAACGCTTAAAGATGTCGCCTGCCTCAAAGTGATGATCCTCAGACACCTCCCGGACAAGATTTACAGTTACATTTTCGCCATGCTCTTATCCCACTGTGTAGCCGTGCCAGTTTAATGAAGTCATTCAAAGGAACTAAAAGTATACCCCTTTGCCCGCTTTGGTTCACGCACTTTTGTGGATTCATTTGCCTTTGCATTAAAATCTTTGCACGGAACAGAACCTCACAACGCAAGAAATTAACCGAGAAACCTAACCCTTACCCTATCATATTAGAGAGAACCAGGCCGCGGTTGCACTGCGACACATCTTAACATTCGACGCGTTCATCCGGGAATCGCAATTTTCGATTTGAAAGGTGTCGGTGCGGACACGCTTTGGGAGGAAAAATAGCGCGGGGGCATTTGATGAAAGCCTGCATGCACTCTCCAGAAAAGGCCTTGTGAGTGCAGATGGTTCTCGCTTTAAAAACGCACCCTGTGAAGACATCAGACTAAGGAAACCCTGGCTGATTCTCCGCGTAATTTCCAGCGTTTCTCTGTTCCTATTTCCTCGCATTACAAAAAACGTCAAACTTCCGGATGTAGGTTGGCGCCTCTCTGCTTCGCCCAACAGAAAGTTACTTTAGCTCATTTTTCCAGTTCGCTCATGTGATTTCCGCCGTTGCTCAAGTTCATATCCGAGGGTAATTTCTTATTGATCGCTGTTGTCTAACGGTGGATGTTGCCGCAAGCCACGGGATGCGTCCGTAAGCGAAACGCGCTGTTCCACTTCGTGAAGAATTAAAAAAAGCCCAAAGCGGTCCAAAGCCTTCAGGCCGAAGAGGGACGCAGGTCGCAGGGTTGGACCGTGGTTAATGCTGGTGGTTTGGGTAACTGGTGGAGGCCTGGGATTTAACCCTCACGCTCGGGGGACGCAGCAGCAGAATTAAATCTCCCGTTCGTTTTCAGGGACTCGGGCGATCTCTCCTGTTCGCGCGAACCATCTGTCACCCGTCAAACGTGGCAGTCTGACAAATCTCACCCCATCAGTCACCGCGTCAGGCGACACAGAGGAGAATGCATGAATTTATATTTATTCTGTGCGCCGGAGCCATCAATCAAGCCAAGACCATTTCATTGCATTGCAGGAATTTCTGTTTAAGCTCTGTTCCTCCGATTATTCATCAATTGTTGCAACTAGGTCGTCTGTAACACGAGTACAATATGTCACAGGTGTTAGGCGTTTTTTTTTTTTAATAAAAAAAAAAAAATATATATATTCTTTATGAAAAGCATCTACCCCCCCACTCTTTCGTATGTGAATTTGGTTTTGAATTTGTGTTCAGCCTCAAGTCTGATCTGTGGTCTCCTGTCGTTTCCTCCCTAAAGTTGATAATGGGACTGGGCACCCAGGGAGCGGAGAAAAAGAGCGCGGCCTCCATCGCCTGCTTCCTTGCGGCCAACGGAGCGGACCTGACCATCCGCAACAAGAAGGGCCAGTCGCCCCTGGACCTCTGCCCGGACCCCAGCCTCTGCAAGGCCCTAGCCAAGTGCCACAAGGAGAAGAGCAGGTTGGTTTCCGAACGAGGCCTGGAGGCGCACAACTCTGACCCAACCCTGACCGTTAACCCTGACCGTTAACCCTGGCTGCGCCAAATCGATTTCCACTCCTGCCTAGCGAACTTAATTAGGTGGAGAGCATTTGAGTTAGAAGCAAATTGGGGAAAACCTGAAACCGAAGCGCTTTCGGCATCCTAACGAAATTCCTTCACACAAAGATCGAATCAAAGTGGAGGAAATGGAAAAGAGAAGCGATCAGTGAAACTAAGTGTAAGGGCAGTCAGTGTAACTTAAGTGAAGTAGATCAATTCGTAGTTTTGCGGTTTGATTTATTTCTGCCAGAGTCATTTTCAGTGTCATTCCTAGAGCATTAACAGCATTTTCTTTGTTGCTAACAGGACAATTCTTAAGTAGACTGAAATCGAGGACAACTCTAATCTCTCATTTGCTCTGTCCCCATCTTATTGTAGATTTATTTTTCTACTTTCTCGCTTTCCGGTTCTTTCTTTCTCTCAACATTCCCTTTACCGCTCTCTCTTACTTCCACAACTCCTCTCCATCTCTCTCCTCTTTCTCTTTTGCTCTTTCTCACTCTACTCTCTTCTTGACTTGTGCAACTCCTCCATCTTTCTCTCTATCATTGTCCCCCCCTCTCTATTCACATCAATTATTTCTGAATTTTTTTACATTCACAGGTAAAGTGTGACATATAACCATTAACGGACCACACGGTGACATATGTCCATACCTAAATGAAACACCTCTCCCTCCCTCTCTCTCTTTCTCCCTCTCTTTCTCTCAGTGGTCAGGTGGGCTCTTGTAGTCCCTCTCTCAACAGTAACAACGAGACCCTGGAGGAGTGCATGGTCTGCTCGGACATGAAGAGGGATACCCTGTTCGGACCCTGCGGCCACATCGCCACCTGCTCCCTCTGTTCACCCCGCGTCAAGAAGTGTCTCATCTGCAAGGACCAGGTCCAGTCCAGAACCAAGGTACCGTTCCAAAACCAGGAGCCTGCGCCCCGCTGGCCTCCTTGCCTGGCTTTCGCCACCCGGCTCGAAGCCACCGCCGAGAAACGGCAAACCACGCTAACCCGCGACAAGGGCATTGTCTCATGCTGTAGCATCAGAATGGTTTTGTCAGGATGTGAGATAATTGCAGTCCGGTACGCCTCGCAACTGGGCATACAGTTTTAACTTATGTATTTGCCTTCCCCCTTTTTTTCAAAATTTGTTTTTGTTTGCAGCGTGTGCACATTTCGGCACGCTTCCTTTCCGACCCTGAGAAATCTCCTGCAGAGATTACTGTAATTGATCAGCTCTCGCGTCTGATGCATGGAGTATAAATTGTGCGTCAGAAACAAAGTGCGGAATACTGAAGTGATTAATGTACCTGACCCATGACTCCACAATCACCGTCCTGCTTCTGTCTATGAAATGTAGTTCTATTAAGCTAATGGATAAGGACAGGGAAGTGTAACTCATCTCTGCAGATATCAGGAGGGATCTGTCTTTTTGAAGATCATGGTGGCCATTTTGAGCCCATTAAAATGAAGGATAGGAGTCCTGTTTCTCGTCCCAGCAGCCATTATGGCGAAGTGTTCTGAGAGTAACGGTACCGGGCAGGGAATCCAACCCTACTTATGTGTTTTTTTCACTTTGTTAAGAGGGGGGAATGAAGGGAGGGTTACAGATAGAGATGGATCACGGTACAGAAAGCGTAATGACGGGCAATCGAACCCCGAGCTGCACTGGGGATTCGTACGTGGGTAGAGAGCCGGACGGCCTAAGGCCCGCTGCTTCTCTCTGCATTTTGAGGTGTGTGTGTGTGTGTGTGTGTACTGTACCATTAAAGTGTCTTTCTCCCCTCAGATTGAAGAGTGTGTTGTGTGCTCGGACAAGAAGGCAGCCGTGCTCTTCCAGCCCTGTGGTCACATGTGCGCCTGTGAGAGTAAGTGACTCGCACACCTGTAACCTCACGCCCACCTCCACCTGTAACCTCACACCTGCCTGCACACCTCTAATCTCACACACACACCTCCACTTGTCTGCACACCTGTAACCCCAATTCTACCTCTACCTGTAAAATCACACCCACCTGTCTGTACACCAGTAACCTCATGCCCGCCTCCACCTGTATTCTCACACCCACTTGTCTGCACACCTTTAACCTCACACCAGCCTCCACCCGTCTGCACAACTATGACCTCACACCCACCTCCGCCTCTTACCTCAGACACGCCTCCACCCTTCCGCACACCTGTAACCTTACAACCTCAGGGCTTTGGCTCACATCACTTGAAAGGCACTAAACATAGTTATCTCAAATGGGTGCGGCCCTTCGAGCCAACTCCTGTTGGTTTTGTAAGGTATTGAGGGTGCGTATCTAGCCCTTAAGACCCAGTGTGTGCCCTGCCAACACCAATTTTCATTTACCCAAATTATCTCTGCTCTCTCAGATCTGATTAAGATAATGCAAATAAAGGCGGCGGCTTCAAGAGAAACGGAAGGCCTTTTACAGTCACTTGAAATTCCCTAAAGTGCTAAGGAACATTATGGAGAAAGGGTATGAAGGTTAAGTCTAAGCCGAGCAGCTGGGGACAATTCTCGACCAGTCGACAGTATTTGGCAAGCTTGGCGCAATTCAATTATAAACATTAACACAAACTCAATGGGCAAACTGCTCCCGGCAATCTTTTTTTTATTTTTTTTTATTTTATTTTTTATAAATACAGGCTTCTCTTAATAAGATTGGCAGCGAGCCGTCATTTCAAACCAAGGCCCATTTTAGCACAATGCCATTTTAAACGTTAGACCGTTTTGAATGCTGCAAGTTTCTTTCTTGTCTTTCATCTTCCTTGAGTTTCCTTGTTTTGTTCTCTATTCCCCGTTCTCCTTCGCAAATGATATATTCAGAGAACAATTCACGGTTACGTTTCCAGTTTGTCGTCTCGGGGTACAACCAGATATCTTAAATCTTCAAAGTATATTATTTGCTTAGTTTTAGCCCTTATCCGCGGTGACTCTAAAGTATTTTACACATTTCCTCTATAATAGCGGAGTTCTTCACTGAGGGAAAATAGATAGGGACCCTGAGGCTTTGAGACCAGCGTGCCTAATGGAATTCAGACATGTTCAATTTCACACCGCGACACAAATGCAGAGAGAGAGCTGGAACTTTAACGGGGGACTTGAAAAGGTTGGATTGGGGTGAGGAAATTGTGTTTGCATAGAGCAGCTGTTTATGCGCGGCAGGGAGGCGGAAGGAGCCGGCGGTGTCGCCGGAGCGGGTAAAAGCCAGGCCGTCTCCGTTTCGCACAACAGGGCCCCCGCTGCGCTGCCTGCCAGGCTGCCAGCAGTTCACCCGCGCTCGTTCAGGAGCCGGCGTTTTCACACACACTGACACACACCGTAACTACGGCAGGGCTTGGCGGGCGGGTGCAGAACGTACAGGAAGCTCGTCCCGAGCCAGACGAGCAGAGTTCGGACATCACCGAAAGAAGCTTCCCGGTCCACACGCGAGCCCTCTCGCCCGTCGCTCCAGTCGGCCTGTCGCGAAGGCCCTGTGCCCTCACTCACCGATTGGCTGACCTGTCGTTGTGGCCCTCAGATTGCGCCGGCCTGATGAAGAAGTGCGTGCAGTGCCGCGCGGTGGTGGAGCGTCGCACCCCCTTCGCCCTCTGCTGCGGGGGGAAAGGTATGGAGGACGACGCCGCTGATCAGCACCTTAGTGAGTGAACCTTCCACGCGTTCCCTTTTAATTCTCCTTTTCCGTTCTTTCTCATTGCTCACCCATTTGCTTTTTGCATCCAGCTCCTTTCAACTTGTTATTGCCGCCAAGCAGATCTATCCATTGTTTTTTTCCTGTTATTGTTGCTGTTGCATTTGATGTGTTTGTTCGCCTCAAATACCGCCATCAGTCAGACCCACAGTGCAGTGACTACCGGCCTGTATTTCACTAAACCGGACTGGGTCTCCAGGAGGGCTGTCACTTTTACCAAAAATTTAGTTTACGAATATTTAAAGGTTAAAAAGGTTAAAAAAGGTTAAAGGTTAAAAAGTTGCCTAAATGTATATTTATTATGGCCCAGTTTTATTATGTAGTTGCATAGCTTAAACGCGCTTGGCGATAACTAAGAAATTATTACAATATATAAGTTTTAAAAACCCGGAAAGATCATAACAATGGCAATGATGACGTTCACAGCGATAAAATGACTGTTTCTCAAACAAAAGGAAAAATGATCACGCACGAGTCCTTCATTAATTCACAACAATGGCACTTAAACTAAACTGATCTGACCCATCTCCTTTGGAGGAGAAAAAAGTGTCAGCTTTTGTAGGCTAAGTAGGGAAGTTTCCGCTTGCATACCTTGCAGGGGACTTTCTCCTTGGTTATTTTGTCTCCGATAGCATAGAACCCCTAATATGTCCAAATGGCACTCCTGAGGTGCGATGGAGTTGCATTTTTTTGACTCCTCCATTTAGAATGTATAGCCTACAGGCTATGCAGATAGCATGACCCACACATGAACTTTATTTAGGCTAACCTAATAGTATACCCTCCAGACAAAACAATAACACGGCTTGTTGTTTATCAGTCTCTTATAGAGCGTTACCATGAGCTTTACACTGACGAGTGCAGAGTGCAACCAAGCTCCTTATTTCAACTAGGAAACCTTAATTATAGCATTTTATCTTTTCTTATGATTCGAAAAATTTTGATTGTCGAACAAAAAAGTGACAGCCCTAGTCTCCAGTTAGCGTAATGCCATTTTTTTAAAAGCGCAGGAAAGTGTCATATCTGAGATTCATGAGTATGCAGTTTTAGTTATGTGGCATCCTGTGTTTACACCACAGGTTTTTAAAAATGGGCTCTGCTGACAACGTGAAAGCATATTTTCTGGGCCTTTGCTCATCCGCCTGCATATGGGCAGGTTTTGTCGATTACTGGCCGTGTTCTGACTTGTTAACTTTGTTCCCTTGATATGGTGGAGCAAAAAACAATAATACATTTTTGCTACACAGTATTTCTTGTTTACTTGATTGAATTTGTTTGAATGTGTGTCATCTACTGTCTGCTGAAAATCATTTTGTGTACACACTTGTACATACATGTATACCACCTTTTAATTTTTAGTTTTTATTAAGGTTTTCATAAGTTTCCCATGTTTTTAGTTTTCTATTATGTTTTCTATTTTAATTTTAGTTAAAAGGGAAACTATGGCAAGGTCACCATGATATTCAGCTAAAATGTATGTTATACCTCCATTTTCATTGGTGGCAGCAGAGTGTATCTCTCTCCCTCTCGCTATCGCTCTCTCTGTCTCTATCTCTCTCTTGCTCTCTCTTTCCCCCTCCCTCCTCTCTCTTTCTCCTTCCCTCTCCTCTCTTTCTCTTTCCTTCTCTCTCTCGTCCTACCCTCCCTCCCCTTTCTCCCCTCCCTCCCCTTTCTCCCCTTTCTCCCCTCCCTCCTCTCCCTCCTCCCTCCTCTCTCTCTCTCTCTCTCTCATGCTGTCACTGGAGAGACTATGTTGACCTGGAGGAAGGTCACAATGTTGGTGATGTTTAATACCTCCAACAGCTAGAGGGCACCATGTAGGCAATGCTGTTTCTTAAGGGTGGGAAAGGTTTGGTTTCCCTTCTACCTTATATATCTAGATCTCATTTCTTTAAATGTGGCGTGTCACTGTTGATTAATTACGTTCTCATGAGTGACAATAAAACCATCTGTTCTAGGCCTTAGGGACCACAGTTAGACTTGCTCGTGTGAATCACAGCAAAGGCAGATTTTTCTCAACACCCCACCTCCCACAAAGCCTTTGAAGTCCAGTGGGTTTTTTCAGTTGAACTGACCCCTGTTCTGTCCTGCATTTTACTAACACTAATATTGCAGCAACCACAGACCGCTGACGCTTTTTGCCGGCAGCAGAGGACGGCTAAAGCCTCGCCTTTTCTCCGGACCCCCTTCTTTTTGTTATTTTTTGATTTTTTTATAAAATTGTTCCCAATTTTCTGACCATATGCGGAATGGTACCATTCCACAGAGGACGGAACGGTCATGCTAACGCCGGACCGTGCCGCGGATTATCTGTGAACTGCACTGGCGCGACGCAGGAGCGTGCTCACGTAACACTCTGACTGGTTGCTTCTCAGCAGGCGGCTCAAACTCTGTGGCAGGGGGGTCGCAGGATCTTCTCCAACCCAACAATCTGGCGCTAAGTTGGTGTAAGTATCCCCCCCCCCCCCCCCTGCTTTCCAGGCCTTCAATCTACCCCCCCCCTCCCGCGCACACACTCACACTCTGACACTCACTCACTGCCTCCTACCTCGTACAGTGCCACTAAACACTGATCCTGGATCAGCTGCAGATTTCATTTAAGCACTTATTCAGATAAAGGGGTTTAGGGGGAGTTGATCCTGGACCAGTGCTTGGGGAATCGTCTACCGGATGCATTCCTTCCCCCTTTCCAACCGCGTAGCCCTTTAGATAACACGATGCAAATGCCTAAGGGCGGAGCGTTTCCACGCTTGGCGGGGTAGCAACCCAGTCAACGAGAGCCGTACCTCGGAAAGGAGAACATGAAAATGCTTCCACCCTCCGGTACGATGTTTGAAAACCCTGCTTTCGTCCACGCGGCTCGGTCGTCGCACTGCCGCTGCTTCCGAAAGGGCAACAGCTGTTCCTTTGAAAAGACGGCCGAGCGCTCTCTGTTCTGGGCGATTTTCGACGCAGTCGGGTAATCTGTGTTTTTGGTGCTCTCTCTCCCCCCCCACAGCCAGCGGAAACATCCCCGGCTTGCAGCGGGACAAGGACAACACCAACGTCAACGCCGACGTGCAGAAACTTCAGCAGCAGCTGCAGGACATTAAAGAACAGGTAGGATGATGTCATCGGTCAAGTCAGTTAAAATTAGAGCGCCAAAAAGCATGCCATTTTAATGTTAAGTTGATATTTTCCAGTATTATAACTTATCAGTATGATGATGTCAAAATAAAATTGTCTTATTTCCTTTTAATTTGTCTTGTTACTTTGTGTCTGGTCCCTCTTGAAGTCAATCTCAAAAGGGCATCCTTTTTCATTAAGGGATACATTTATGTAACATGACATGCGTAGGCATTTTAGTTTGCTCGTATATGTTACCTTATTATATTATGTTTAAATGTGTAATCGGTCATACGTTTAGAACTATAACGGTAAACGCAATATAATAATGGATTTAGATTTTGTTGGGCACGAGAGTGAATTTAAAGCGGCTGCCTACGTCTCTCCTCAGACCATGTGCCCGGTGTGTCTGGACCGGCTGAAGAACATGATCTTCATGTGCGGCCATGGCACCTGTCAGCTGTGCGGGGACCGCATGAGCGAGTGCCCGATCTGCCGCAAGGCCATCGAGCGCCGCATCCTGCTCTACTAGAGCCCGCTCGCGTGTCCCCTACACGACCCCTACGCGGCCGCCATCCCGCCTATAAAGAGCTGCTTCTCTTCCGTTCGTTACCCTCCGCGTGTATCCGCAGGCATGGTATCTTCTTTTTCTTGTGCAGGAAACGGACTTCGCATTAGCCCAACGAATGTCTCCCTCTGCCCCCCCCCCCCCCCACCCTCACCCGCCAAAAAAACCACAAAGGGTCTCATTAAAGTAATGCACTTGCTCGGAGCCTTAACGCTGAATTGGATATCTGTGGACGCCCTCCAGCTGTTCTCACATCGCCGGTACGACTTCTCGCCCTGTGGAGTCGCCCGCCGCTCGCCCTGCGGCCCGGTCTTCCCGTTCTGCAGCAGGGCCTGCTTCCCGTTCGCTTCCTGCCTTGCGCCAGTCCTCAGAAGAGGTGCTTTTTTCAGTTTTGGGGACCCACCGGTGGGACCCACCTTCTCTCACGGAATCCCAAGCGCGAGGGACCCCCATCAAACGTCAAGTGGCAGTATTGTGTACAGCAGGGGGAGCCATCCCGCTCTGCCCCTCCACCCGACTATCGACCAGCAGTCGTTTCCGCCAATGCAGAATTCTGTCTCAAAGCCTTAATTTTCTTTTCTTTTAATTTTTTTACTGTATTTTATTGCTTCTGATGCAGACATATTTAATTAGTGGTAACTGTCGCCGGCTTCCCACCAGCTATTGTTGTGGATATACTGTCTGTCGTTGAAAACGCTAATATTTAACTTGGTTACATGGACACGGTACAGTTTATAGCAGTTTACTGCAGCAAAGGGCTTTAGAATGTTGAGGTCAGATCTCCGGGCTTTCCTAGCCTGCCTGTGATGCCCGGAAGGCAATTCAAAATGGAGCATGAGCATCTTAACTTCTATTTTTTTTTCTTTCATTATTTTGTCTCGATTTACTCACTGCCTCTCATTACGCGAATATTATGTCGAATTTTGTTGCGAAATTTGCATTACGGCCTGTTTGTTTTCTTTATTTAATCTTCCTAATTCTATTTTCCCCTCTTGCGAAGAAAGCGAATCAAATCTAATCAAATTGAAGTGGGAAGGCCTCTTCGCGAAGGCGCCGGCTTCTGAGCTTCTTGGCACAAGGTTGCTCCCCCCAGACGTCTCCTCCAGTGAACTAAACGCACCAGCCCTTTGCGTCATATCTGACCCTTGATAAGGACGCAGACCCAACCGTTCTGGTTCAGAGGTGTTTTTAACCCCGCCCCCACCCGGCCAGTCGTATCTCTGGGCTAGCTGCTCTGATTCACGCCTACCCTGTCACCGGCATGTGGCCAAATTGATCCTAATGAAGAGCAGTTGTACCGACTGCCAGAAGTCCACCTCTGGCCCGCTGATAAGGCGCCGGTACCGGCAAGAACCTCACTCCGTCGGACTGTCGGTGCCTCGCCGACCAGCCCGCAGATTCAGAATGAGGCACCAGCGTCCGGGGTCTGCGGGCAGGCCGGTGAACTGGTTTACGTCCGGATCGAAATGTCTACATGGCTTCGAGTTAATTTCACGGGAATAGTCTCTTGTGCGAAGTACAGTATAATGGGGTTGGCTCTACAAGTAACGTTCGTATTACCGAGTATGTCAAGGTACTGCTTGCAGTTCAGTGCTGTTAAAGGGATAAAGTAATGGTATTGTCTCATACTACAGTATAAAGCTAAATGTGCTTGGCTGTTCCGTGCTTCTGCACTATATTCGCATATAGACGCTTTGTGGGGACGAGGTGCCATCTTGATTTTTGTCTAATTAAAATGTTTTTCTCTCTCTCTTTCTCTATTCCTCTCTCTCTATATGTATATACATATATATGGAGATTGAACTACATTACAATGTTATGTAAAGCCAACACAGATAAATATTTTATTTACTCGTGGTAGAGGACAAATGACTTTATTTTGTATTGGTGCTCGAAATAGGCTGATAGGTGTCACTGCTTTCCCAAAGCTAAACGTGGCTGTTTTGCTGCTCTTTTACGGAACTCTCTGCTTAAACATTAATGTTGACAAACTGGGTCATTCAAACGGACCACCTGTAAAACGCTAACTAAACGTGCTTTGTCCTAAAGGTTTGGGGAATCTTTTTTCACCTGGGCATGCAGACTTGTAGGTCACATGATCCTCATTTGAGTCGACTGAAGTAAAAAATAAATAAAAAATTTAAAAAAAGAAAGAAAAAAAAACCATATCCGGCCAGTTCTATTCATTGTATGAAAGGTGTAGTCAGGTTCTCCATAAAATAAAACTAGGTGCAGAGAACAATTTGGCATCACCAGCACAGAAATGTTTTTTTTTGTTCTTTTTTTTTTCAAAGTTCATTTAATTTTCTATCCATTTTACATGTTAAAATGTAATGCAAGAATGCACTAATGTACCTTCATGGTAGTGTTGGTAGTATCGTATTGTATTCTTTTGTTACAGCTATTGCAAAGGCCAATTAAAAATGACTATCCCGTTTCGTTTCCACCTTTGTAATTGGAATGGTTCTACTGCAGCCTGTATTTTTATCATGGCTTGTAACATCAAAAGCGGCCCGCTCTGTATTGCTGAGTGCTTTTAAAAAAGAAATGTACTGTTGAAATAAAAGTCCTATGACACTATGGCTTTGACAACAAACGCCAGCCCTGCCTGGTGCCTCGTTTGTGTGTTGGTGGATTATTGCGTTATGGTGTTAAACTGTCTTAAGTGTTGTGGGAGGAGATTAAAGCCCAGGAATTTCCCTGGGAGGTGTATCTGTTTTGCATTATGTTGTCTTAGCACCGGCGTTTCACACGTCGTAGCTGAAGGGATCCTGTTGAAGACGCCATCCTTCAGCGATGAGCCTGGGACTTAGAGGAGGCCCATTCATCACCGAAAGGAAAGGGGGGGAGGTAAACCCCGCCCTGACGGTCCAAAACGGAATAGCGCACATTTTGTAGATAGAGGAGAGACCGGGCGATTATATCTTTCCCACTTTGTCAAATGCCCTGTCCGTGTTGCGGCTCATCAAGGAGTACATTAATAGCTTTGTATAACTCCGTATCGGGGCATTCCCCTCCTACCAGGGCATTTTTCACACTGAAAAGCAGGAGCTTCACTCGCGGCCGCACTAGTTTCTAAATCCCCCTTCCGTTCTGCAGATTTATCAGCCTTTCTCCCGCCATATCTGGGTTCCCAAAACCATGGGAAAGTTCTAAAGCCCGTTTTTAAAGGCTCCGGGGGATGTGCTTTCGCCACGCTTCTGTGTTTCTCCCGAGCTAGAGTCGGTCAAGCCCTTTGGTGTTCTGAGCCGAGAAAAAGGGCCTTGGATCCAGTGCTCTGAATACGATTGCAGCCCATAGAACTGCCCGGGGGTTGTGCATACCTCACGCCTGCTCTGTTCGTACCTGATGGGCTTGGTGGGTGCTGTTGTCCCCTAGACCAGGGGAAAAGCAACCCTGGTTCTGGAGTGCCGGTGACGTTTCTGGTTTTAAAAGGATTAAAAGTCTGAGCCTCAATATTCTGAATGGGGAAATGCTGAGTGCCTCCAGCACATGGTCACCTGCATTGATAATTAATTAGAATTAATCCGTTTATATAGTCATTGGTTTGGATGGAGCGAAACCCAGGACCATCTCTGGCACTCCAGGACCAGGGTGGCCTACCCCCTGCCCTAGACTGTGATAGCCCTCCACACGCTGCCGGCGGGGGCTTGACCAGTCGTCCATCACTCGAGGCGACAGCAGCTCCTCAGCCCTGGCGCTGGAGACGACACTATCTCCCCCGGCTCGGGGGAGGCCGCCTGTGTTTGTTTTCGGGGTCGCTTGGGTCGTTACTTCTCCTCTGGGTATCAGTCAAGCACCGGGTCGCCCTGCTGTGCCGGGGCTGGCCATGACGAGCTGTCGGGCCTCAGACTGACTGCAGTCAGCCCCCCCCTGCTCCCAGGGTGGCGGTAGATTGCTGGGCAATGACATTGACCCCGCCGGTCAACCGTCCGCGATCGGCAGTGAGATTACGGCACATCCATCATTGCCTCTGGGATCGGCATGTGCCTGGCCTGCGGTGAGCAGTCAATGCTTCTGACTGATCTGATGCTGGTCCTGAATTCCAGGGCCTTCCAAGCGTACAGCTCTACAAGTTGAAAGAATTGATTGAAGACATGTTTATCTCCTTATCTGGTAAGGAAATTGTACCGTAGCTGTTGCTTATGGTACAGTTAATGATTCAAATAAATTAAATAAACCATGTACAATAATGTGCACTGTTAGATGGACAGAAAGTAATAAGCGTAGCAGGCAAACTCAGAAAATTTTACAGTCAGTATCTCTGCATTAAATATTTGTATAGCTAAATTAAAACGAACAAATGCAGAATTGATGTTTTTTTTGTTTTTTTTCAATTAAAATTTTATTTGTGTTGCGTTGAATTCTGTCTGGGCCCCAAATAAGTTCTGTGGATGAATTCCGTTTCACTGAACAGATCCGATGAGACTGCAGGAACACAGAGGGAAATGGAAGTGCAGGTTGAAAGTTTCCACAAGGTGGTAGCACATCATTGCTCGGCCAAGATTGGTGCAGCTCTTAGACTTGTGCTCCAGGAAGGTTTAAAAAAAAGCAACCAGATGCTGTCAACGGAAACAGCCCACCTGTCCCATAAGTTATTGGAATACGTTTTGCTCATGAAGTTTAAATTGTAAAAAAAAAAAAGTTACACAGCTGACGAAATTAGTTCTGATCAGCAGAGCGATAAATTTTGGACTTTCCTGTATTGTCTGTGTTTACAGCTCTGTAGACATAAACTCTTGTGTTCTTAAGATGTGTAAGTGCTCTCGACTCGACAGGGGTCAGCCCTGTTGGAGGGATTGATTTCTACAAGTCTGAAGGTCCACACACGTGGAAACTTTACACCCATGGAAACTTTTTTATATGTAAGCCACGATGAGCCGCGCAATTCTCCTGACGTATACGCACGTCTGGGATGGTAAAGAGAAATGTGGCCGAGCCCAGAAGTGTGTGTGGCTACTTCTGTGTGTGTGTGTTCAGACATACACACACACATATATATATTTTATATATATATATATATTGCCCTTTTTATGATGGTTTGGGCAAAGTGCACTGGGGAAGGAACAGGAGGCCCCATCTCCATTTGAACAGCAATAATGTGGCTGTATTTCCCTCCCTCTTCTCTCTGCCTGGGCCCCACAACGCTCCCACACACTGATTGCTTTATTGGTATTGATTGGGACAAAGTTTCAGTAATCTCCCTTCTTTCAGCTCCGGTGGGAAATGAAACCAAAGCGCGTTTCATACGGCGGGCAATAACCGAGCAAACAAGCCGCGCCGCGCCGCGCCACGCCATTTCCTTATTCCCTCGTCTTCTGTAACTGCGGCAACGTACTTTCTGAAATATTAAGTGTGCTCGGATGTTTTTTTCTGTTTTTCCCCATTTTTTCTTGAGCTCTTCACTTTCTACCCTTTTCACACCAAAACGGGTACATAGGAGCTTCTTAGGTTTCTTTTGTCATAATTGTGCTTCTTTCAGGAGTCCATTTTTAATATCTCAACTATTTAAATTATTCACATGCTTCAAAAAAATTTCAGGAGACATATCTACAAATGTGTGGTTGTGCTAGTTAATTGTTATACTTAACTGTGGTTATGGACAGGAAAATGCTTCTGTGATTAATCATAAATATCTGGAGAGGTCTATGAAATCTCCAGTCTTACTCTAGGTTCAGTTTAAATGTGGAGCTTTTCCCATACAAAATTTTTTTCCTGCTCTAGTACTTATTTTATACTTATTTTGGACTTGTTTTTTCATATCAAGCAAAAAGTGTGGCCCTCACACAGAAAAGGCCATTTTCATTGTCAAATAAAGGGTAAAATAAGATAGAATTAGAGTTACTGATTCTGAAAATGTATTTTTATTTACAATTTTTTTTTTAAATAAAAAAATATTTATTACTGGAATACATTTAAGTTGCGGCTCAAATGAATGTGCATGTATGTGTGTTTTTGTTATTTCATGTATGTTTATTTTTGTTCACGTCTGCATAAACATTGAAGCTCAATTGCAGTTTATAAATCCAAAAGAACTCGCGTTAAAGTTATTAATCTCCACGTTACCCCATTTTTAGAACATTCTACATTTTCTGCTCTAAAAAAAGTAGAAATAATTGTTTTCCAGGAAGTGTTTTGCTGTGGGGGAGTCGTATCCTATCTGGTCGTCTAATAGCTCTCTTGAGTTTTCTTAATCTAACTTTTAATGGCTCCTTGCCTTCCTAATATAAATGAGCACAAGGACATTACCATGCACACGTGCTAGTGGCACGTTATACAGCCTCACTAAAAGTCCTGTGTGAGGGTGTATAAATTAATTAGTACAAAATGCGTTACGTGAGCACAAGAAAAACAAGAATTCGATGATCAGGAGATACTCATTTTCTTGCCCCTTTTACATGCCAAAAAGTGCTGACTCTTTAAATGCCTTTACAACCTTCTCATCACAGGCTGGAATATACCGTTTTGTTCTTTTAAACAATTTTCTTAATTTAGCCAGACAGGTGAAAAGCTGGACATAAAAACACAATAATGTTTTCTCTCATCTTCGATAAGATGTCTCTACTCTTATCGAAGACCTTTTTAAAAGCGTCATCAGTTCACTTGTTTTTTCCATAAAATGCACTCTCAGCTTACTCATTTAAACAGCACCTATGGGTTTAAGCAGCTCAAAAGGGTGTTCTGTGTTCTGCACAGTTCATTCCATAGAGACTCTGATTTCTTGTTTGAAAGGACAAGCATCGTCTCATAGAGGACAAGGCACATTTGTCTCGGTCTGTCTCAGCCTTCCCTCACTGCCATTTTGGACTTTTCCATGAGTGTTTTCTCTTTAATACTGTATGCAAATTTTTTAAAGATTAGTGTTATTATTTTCTTTTAGCGCTCCTAAGGGAGGGTCGTGACCTTTGTACTGGAACTCTGATTGGCTCCCTGGAAGAGCAAGGCCCACAAACCAATTTGTTTGTCAAAGCTGGTTAGCATTACGCGATAGTGACATGGTGCCTGGGGCTGGAGTCTGCAGGCCACATTTACAGTGCAAATGTTATCGTTCAGACGACACTTTAAACAGCCTTTATCAATATATAGTCATTCAAGGTTTATGAGCTTTGATAAAAATGCCACTTGCTGAGCAGGGTCATTATGAATGGTGGTCTCTTTCTTTACAGCGCTGATGTGCAATGTGCTTCCAACAGTGGGAAAATGAAAACAAAGACAAAATAAGATCTCAATCCAAAAAACTAATTCGATTTTTCAACACGGGAGAAAAAGCTCTTTGTTTAGGGCTGTAATATGACTGGCAGAATCTTATCATTCTATTATCTTTAAAACGGAGGGTTATCATAATTGCTTATTTAATAATTCTATAAACCTCTCCAAGCACAACCTTTGCTTAGGCAGTAAACCCAAAGTGGTCAAAGTGCTTTTGATGCTGAGATTTGAGGCCTTGTCAGGAAGGTTCTGTCATCCTGAGCTGGTTGATGCTTCCTCTGCTTTTTGACAACTCGTCAGTTTTTTTTAGCCTGCGTACCGCACTGTACAATTTCACAACATTGTGCAGCAGGCTGCAGCTTTTTCTATATTTGGGAAAGCAAATCTACGACGATGTGTAATGCGGCGAGCCATCGCAACCCTTATGACCACACTCCCAAATCAATCAAGTCAGGGGTCGCCCTTGGGGACAAGTTTCTCCTGAATGCTCTATTTTTCTTTTATGCCCAGAGAATTATGCTCTGTTTTTTCATAAAGCCCAAAGAAATCTTTTCACGATATGATGAAAATATGTTTTGTTCTTTTGGCCAGGACAATTTCATGGCCTGAAAAATAAATAATATAGTTAATGTGAATAAAAGTGTGTGTGTAGGGAGAGAATTCGCAATCAGAGCCACAACATATATTTTAGACATGTTTTGTAAAATGTGTGGTACAGTGGAGATTGTCATTTTTCCTGAAACTACTGTGGCTTCCAGCATAAATGGGAAATGTGGCAAGTTTCTGTTTGTCCTTCATCAGGTTCTGTCTTACCCAAGATCATGTGCTGGCCGTGTTATTGTCTTAATTTCTGCCATGGCCTGGCACACCTTAAATATGCCTTACTGGGAATTATTAACAGGAGGCCTGGCACCAGTCTGTCATGGCCAGAGTCTGTCCTCGGCAGGTCAGGGCGGGTCCTCTGAATGGTCCTCAGCCATTCAGGTAGCAGTGTGGCACTATGAAGGACGTTTGTCCCAGGAACCACCCACATTGACACCTGTAAACATTTGGAGCACTGGTTTGTCTGTTCCTCAGCAAAGTCACAAAGTTATGTCACATTGGACTTTCATGACAATTTTGTTGAGCGTTCAAGATTGTTTTTGGGATGTTTTTGTTCTTTGACACTCGCAAAATGTTGCAGTCCTGACAATAGCAATATTATGTATATAGAGGTTTTTGTATTTTTTTTTAACATATTGTACCATACAATATGCACTGTTATTAGGCCCTGCAGATATTCCTGATGGAATGCGACTGATGTTTTGACCCTCATCCTCAAGGTGGCACTATAGGAACTTTGATATCAGAAATTATTTGATAAACAGCATAGGTGAGTGACAAATTACACCATCGTGGATTAATTAGAAAGCTGTCAGCACACGTTCATATTATGATGCCGTTAGAAGCAGCAACAAAGTTGAACATGTGGGGGGGGGATTGCAACAAACTTAGCTTAGCTTGTTGCTAACACTGCGAAGGGATCAAGACGACAAACTCTTGGCACTTTTTTTTATTGTGGTTCATTAAAACATCTGCCAGTACTATTATTGTTTGATGAAACCCACCAGCTATATGGCCTTATAAGGAAGTTAGCTAGATGGCCCGGTAAGCCTAGACTGATCTGAGACATTTTTCTCGTCAAAAAATCTTAAACATAACTGTCGCTCTGCTTCTCTTGTCTGTGACTAGATTTTCATTTTGCAACGCCCATTGGATGAACATTCCTCTGGTTGGATGCAGCTGCATTGGATATGTCCAGTCTGATTACAGGGTGCCAAGCCAAAAAAAAAGACAGATTATTCCACAGATGCTCAGCCAGAGAGAACCATGTCTGTAACAGACTATTTCCGATTTTAAACATATTTATCTAACATTTCTGTGGCACAACAGAACAATGAGTAACAAACTATCTATTGTCCATTTAATTAATCATGAATTAATGTCAAAAGCCATTGCAAAACTAAGTTACGAAAGCACAATGCGTACAAAACCTGTAACCATGGTTTTTCATCATTATAGGTTTTTTATCCCACTTCGCAATTCTGTTTCCATGATATTGAAAAACTCGGAACTGAGAAAAAAAACATTACTTTAACTGTGTCCCTAAATAATATTTGTAACACTTCAATTTACCTGTAGTGATACATTATAGACAAAGTGACAATAAATTCTGTTAATAAAAACTGTAGCAGTGGTTTCTCGTGCGATAAATAAAGCGGACATCGTAATAAGCCAGTTATTGCTTAAAAACTGCTGAAAAGTCATACTGTACTATAACCGTAATCGGCAGAAGGTTCTTTCAGCCAGCTCATGAATTTTTCACAGTGGGATTTTTGATCTCAAGCAAATATGCAATATTTCTCATCTCAATGTTAATTTGGTGCACTGTGTGTCCCTACTGCTGAGTGGAAGAGTAAGTAATAAAGTGCTGGCGCACATTTACTTCAATCCACATGCTAAGAAGCTTCATCTGTAGTAATCAGATGATTAATACATCCCAATGGGGTGATTGTTTAACAAGAGGCTCGAGAAGAAACAATGGTGACCTCTTCATGCTGGGAGGACAGAACTTGCTGGCTATAGAAGAAGTGAACATTTTCTACAGGCCCTAGATGTTACTGTTATGAACTGAATGTTTTTAAGGAAACAATGGGACCTCAGGGAAGGCCCTGTCCTAAATTTCAACTCCATGTGAACATCGGGGTGAGAATCCGCATCATTGTTGCAAAGTATCGCGCTGTATAAAAGTAATGTTCTCAAACTAGTCGCCGGTTTCAAAATGGACCGAAATGCCTTGTCGCTTCATAGTAATGTAAAGCTAAACGCCTTATCACATTTCTCATTTGCACAGGGTGAAATTAATGTTCTCACTTGCTCTCTGTGAAATATGCTGTGTACACCAATTGTATTGCACCAGGAAGTCCAACAAGCAGAAAGTGCTTGTTAAAAAGGGATTTTTCTCCAAATGGTGGGAGGCCAGGGGAATGTCAGTCCCTCTCCCTTGCTCTCTGCCCTGAACACGGAGCACTGGAATATTTGTGCATCATCTATTGATTAGGGGTACAACCCCTTGGCTGTAAAGAGGAGATAAAGAAGTTAGGCATTAACTTTTCCCTGGGGTCAAAGGGGTTTGTTTCACATAGGCCCAGTAGAAAGGTACGCTAATAATGGACTCTGAAATATTGATTTTCCACTCCCCTCTCTCTATCTCTCTCTTGCTCGCGCTCTCTGTCACACACACACTCACACACACATGCTCTCTCTCGCTCACTCAAAAAAAGTCTGTATTTTTTTTCTTGAGATAATGTGGCAACATTCCGGTCCACTCCCTTCAAGGTTACAAGCTGCAAGGTGGGTGCACTACTCGGCTCTGTTTTGTTCTCAGTTGAAGTGCCTTTGTTTTTCTGCTGTGGCTTGCAGTCGGGGGCCTTGAGAGAGATAAAAAAGAGGAGGCCTGGCGGAGTGAGCTGCCTGCTCTGACCCACGTATATCTTGACACGGGAGTGCAGGAGCTAAGATGATACTGTGAAAATTGGCACACTCACAATCAGACAAATTGTTGTGTTCTTCCAGCGCTCAGTTGGTTTGATTATAACAAATAAATTGGTAATGGTCATCAATGTGAGCCTCCTGCTTGTTTGCGCTACCCAATCAGCATATTATAAACTTGGAAGAGAGATTAACCAATGAGCATATGGCAACATTTTGATTAGTCCCCATGTTTGCCATCAAAACTGTTCAATCACTATCTTGAACTAATCATTGTTTTGTGATCTACATTAAGAAAAGACATAGGTCACTAGCCGTGCCTTGCCATTTCTTCAGCCATGATCAGTGCTGTAACTGAAAAGCATCACTGCTAATCTATCTTGTTTATGTTGGGAGCTGTGGCTGCATTATGGAAAATGGTGTCTTGCCCTGAGCTCTGCATCATGGCTGATTTCTAGAGACAAAACTTAACTAACTGCGTCATGTGAGCAAGGTCATAATATTCATCCTTGGTTTTCCAGCAGATTTACAATGAAGTCAGTTTAGAGTGTCAGTTATCAGGTCCAGAGCATGGTTCATTGGCTCAACAGTGGGTGTCACCAGTTATAAAAGGGCTTCATAGGAATTATAATAGCAAGTTATTTGCTTTTAATCAACAACAATTTACTTGTTATTATGTTTTTACTTAACTTCGTAGATACTCCTATCATACGTGATTGTTCTAGCACAAAGGCATGGGGCTGCACAGTCGTAACTTGAGAGGTGCAATTCGTGGAGGGCTAAAATCTTAGAAATATATGCACAGAACATACTGTAGACACAAAAGGTTGTAACATTGCAGTGTTATTTTAACCCCATTTCCACAGAGGCTTAATTTTGCCCATTTTCATCTGTGTTGTACTGTTCTGTTTAAAGCATTATAACTCCAGATGTCAATGTTACACAAACATCAATAATGGCTTTAATTAAAGAAGGCCCTTGTACAATTTATTATCATGCCTTTAATTTATGTTCATAATTCATATGTAAATTATGGCCGGTGAATACACAACCCCCGGTGAAAAACAAAGTTCCACCACTCTAGTTTACAGTGAACCCCTGAGAGTCAAATATGGGCATAAAGTAAATCTTTACATTTTCTGGTTCACAAACCTCCTGTCTGCATGTGTACAAAATATGAAACTGATATGTATTACTGCTCAAATCCCATGGGAAAATTTTAAACGATGTGCCTTGGTGTCCAAAAATCTATCCAAAATGAATAATTGTGCATCACAGGAATTCAGGAGATACTCAAAATTTTTCAACAAATAAACTACTTTGACTCGTTGGAAATATATGCATCCATATAATTAGATAATTTCCAACTTTTGCAAAAGATTAGGGAATGGATATAGGTGTCCAAAAACCTATCCAAACCCATGAAAACCTCTGCAAACCTCTCCAAAGCTATCCAAAGATGAACACAGTTTTATTGTCAATTTGAAGCACATTATTACATCCTATGAGGAGGAAATTAGAGAGGAATAACCCTTAGATAATATTTTTTTTTGTCTCAGTTTAGTTTCCACAGCCAAAAATGCCCAACACAGCCCCATTCTGGTCATAAAAGGTAATTTATTACCAACCAGTCAGGCTAATAATGTATGAAAACATGCACACAATTTACAGGGTCATATGAATTACAACAACTATCTCCTATATAAACATACGCTAGCCCATGGATTGCTATATGGGACGACTAGATGCTATATCATCCATTTATGTCCCTATATTAGCTATTCGTTTTGACGCACTTCGTATGCAGCGTCTGATGCATAGGCTTGCATAAGCTGGGTAGGACTGTGGGAAACTGACAGTCAGCACTCATTGACTAGCAGCACTGTCATTCACATGAGTGTGTGCATATTTCCGGTACGACGCGGTGCATTGGGTTTTATCAGTCCGCTGGGAAAGTTGTGCTAACTAATCGGTAGATAGTGAATGCTGCGAATCCATCATGAACAATGAATGTTTCGGACCAAGTTTTTTGAAGAAAGTTTTTGAAGAAAGTTCACAACATTTTTTCGGTGTGATAGACTGTTTTACTGGAGATCGCCGTGCCATTTGTGTAAATTTGGTTCACGTTGTCAAAGTGGGCGGCTCTTTATCGCGTTCGGCAAGTCTATGGACCAGACTTTGTGTTTATCACAAAGTCTGGCCTTCGCGAGACAAGCTATGCTGGTGCACCCAACATAATTAATTTCTAAGCCACACATGGAAGCTTTGTTACAGTAATGCTAGTAAGGTTACAGTCTAGCCATAATAGAATGACAGCTCACCACCATTGTTAATACTTATGGTATACAAATTCAAGTTTCCACAACCTTTTCCCACAGACTTCCCATACTTTATCATAGCCTTATTCAGGCTTAGCTTATAGCTAATACCTAAGATGTTGCTCGCTAACTAGGTATAAACTAAACAAAACCAGAATAATACAGACTACCTTCAATTCTGAACTCGGCACCACTACTGCAAATCTCATCTCAAAACACTTCATAAACAATATATCACAACCTCCCTTGCCTTTCTGTGGCTAGCTATACTACTATGAATACAACACCATAAAACACACACACACACACACACACACACACACACACACACACACACACACACACACACACAGCAATACATAGCACTTAGCTATGGAATCCATGCTTTCTGGTTCAGATGAAGAGTCATGGGTGGAAATCTCTTCATCTGAATCCAGAGGACGACTACACAATGCAGCAGCCTCAAGCACGGAAATTTTTTTTGTCGCTTCACCATTATATAAACAAAACGATTTCTGACCAGTGGTCACTATGCGCTTTTCTGCGCAAAACCACGGAGATGCAGAAGCTTGTCAACGCGTATTGTTCTGAAATACACGCACAGCTCTGTCAATCGCTCCCAACTGTCCAATGATCTATATTGTGCCTCTTTGGAAAGCGTAGAATGCGTTCTTTTTGGATATTAAGGCTGTCAGTCAATTACAATTAGTTTCAAGATATTACTACTCCCAATTAGAATTGCGTACTGTTATGCAGATATATATTTTTTCCGTGTTGAAACTTGTACACCACATATGTGCAGAAAAGCAGAAAATAACTACATAATCTTATAAAGGACATGACTGGCTATAATAATGTAGGTAAGGTTATGACTTTATTACTATATACTTAATGAGAAACATTCATAGTAGAAGGAAATTGTGTGATGACGACAGAAATTCACTTTAATAAGTGTGACAGGCAATATAAGTGAACATAAATAATAAGTGAACAGCCAAAATAACAGTTTCATTGACCTATATCGAGGACCTTATGTGTTTTTTATTGTTGCTATGATAGTAGCCTATACAATTTTTTGGTGGTGAAAGAAGAACTGTAACCAACTCAAATATATTTTAATTTCCCGTATCTTCAACCCGATTCACTCATGTAGATCACACTGTAGAGTGGTCGATATGCAGTACTTTTATGAAATACGGAAGAACGGTGGCACGTAGAAACTTAATATTCAGCCCGATAATAGCGAACTAGCACTGATGACGACGATAAGTCAGTTTTCCATGATGCCTCGCTTTCTGACGTGGTACAGTAGGATGTTTGTGATTTAGACCCCAGGGTATATGCCACTAGGGGGCCTGAAAAAAGGGGTTAAAGACACACCGTTGGTGAGTGTAGTGCATGGCATTTACTGCTTCCAGGGACTTTATTTGAGGGTCTGAGAACAGAGCACCTGGCCACCTGATTTTGTCTGTCCTGGGCGCCGTGTGTCACGGTCACCGTTTTCCGTGTGTATAACTCCCCACCTAGCAGCGTTGAACGATAGTCCTTTGCCAGGCCGTGTGGGAGAAGGCCTGCTGTCCACCTTTCTTGGGTGAAGTGTTTGCAAAACAAATGGCTGGCCTTCAGATTCCCTTGTCGGGAAGTTACTTTATTGAAATCAGAAGATCGACTACACCAACTCATAACAATATTTTAAAAAGAAGGTACTGTTGTTATTGTTGGAATGTATTTCATGTTCTTTTTGATTATGGAGTGGAGCTGGTTCCTAAATTTAGTCCCAAAAAAAAACTGAAATCAGCAGACATCAAGGAAAACCTATTGTATATGAGGCCCAATTAGGCAGGGCTGTGGGAAGAGGAGATTAATTTGAATGTGGATGGTTTTCAGCATGTTAAGACAATTCTTATTCTATCCCTAGCACATGCCTTCGCAAGAGTACATTTAAATGTTTCTTCTTGGCATGATTTATTTGTTTTGTTCCTAGCTTTATTTAGCACAATTAACTGTAGAGCTTGGCAGTGTTGAAAGTGTGGCATGTACAAGCAAACATAGTTCTGAACTCAGATCTACATAATTATCAATCCTAGGATCCATTTCTCTGCCCTGCTGTGTGGATCTGTCTGTCCCTCATGTGACAGGCTGTCTGGTGGTGCTGTCTCAGAGCAGGGTGATGGTGTCCCGTATACCCTGAAGGAAAGCAGGTCCTAGGGTGGTGAGTGACGGTGACCTGCTGAAGCTTCCCTGCGAGGCTTCCCCCCCCCCCCCCCCCCCCCGGAGATGGCCAGACGGCCACCCCGCAGGGAGTTGGTTCCCATCCCATCAGGGACAAAGTTTACACAATCCTGGCTGGGGGTCATGGAAACTTCTTGAGCACAGCCAGGTTCACTGTTGTTAGCCCATCTCTATAACATAGGTCTCAGACTCACTTTGAATGGGCTCTCCCCTTGAATAATGCCTGTAGGAAAGGTCAATGTACCACAGTGTCCCCTTGTTAGCAAACATATCTTATGTGGCATTGATGTAGGGTGGGATTCAAAGTTAAAATCATTGGAAATTTATTTGAACTTTGACATACCAAGCTATTATCAGTTAGCCATGTGAGGGTACTCAATTTGTGCATTGCATTCTACATCTCTCTGACCACTTCCTCTTTGTATAATTTCCGAAATTTAGATTTTTCATTCTTGATTTAGATTTTTGAATTTATGTTAAGTATTTAGAGCTGTTGGTATCCATGAAGTAATTCCTTAATTGCCTTAATTCTAATGGTACGTTTAGCTGCTTTTCATCAACAACAATTTACTTATTGTTATTTATTTTTTACTTAACCTAGTAGACATGCCTTACATTGATATGCCTTAGTTAAACTGTGGAAAATTTGAGAGTGCTTGAACACCCTATGTTGTGGCCTACCTTTCACCCACATGTCACTGAACAACTGATTTTCTTGAAGACACCGATGGTATGAATGAATACCAATCATGAAAATACATATTCTAAACCATCTCCCAAGCATATTGTTCTGCGCCAATAGCTATTGCATTGATTCAGGTAATTTTTTACTAATACTTGTTGGGGAATATATATATTTTTGGAGGGAAATAGAAGCTGGCATTGGGAGAAACTAGTCAAATTCTGGAGGCGTTCATCTCTTGTTCCAGTCAAATGTATTATGGATCTGTTCTTTTTCACTCGATTAATCCTGAAGTCATATTGGGTACTAATATTATGCTCGACATCCGGCATCCGGCTGTGAACACGGATCAATTTTCTGGGAAAACACGACTGCCAGATAACATCGTCTCTGTGTTTCTCCTACGTTTGTGAGAGCATTGTGATGAAGGGGCCAGACTGAGCGATGTGTGAGATATTGCAGTAGCGCTGAGGATAACGCTTTCCTGCCGCATTGGTGTTGTGTAGCCAAGCCAGCAGTAGACGTAAACGCTACAGGGTAGCGGGCACTGGGGATCCCCGTGGAAAACGCAAACAGAGCATACTGTAGGCTATACAGTCTGCAAACTCCTTCATGCAAGTGTAGTGCAGGCCAGTTTTTGCAGTGCTGTTTGCCCTGTACTTATTCTCTCATTTGCCATTCTCATCCCTCACTTGCTAAACCCGGATGTAGATCCAAGGTTGCAGTTCCAAACCTCCTGCCAAATTGACAATTCTCCCTCCGCAAAAATATGTTGCTACATGTCGCGTCATATAAATACATATAGGGCTGGTTTCCCAGGCATGGATTAAGCCTAGTCCTAGACTAAAAACTTTTCATTTCATTTTTATCTTAGTCTAGGACTTGGCCTAATCAATGTTTGTGAAACCGGCCCATACAGTATAAGACATAGCCACCATCATATTAGCAATGCAAATGTACAATATCAACACTGATGTAGACCCCATCTACCCTCCACCAGCGGCTCCCTGCAGTCAATCTATACAGGTCTGTAAAGGTCTTGGGATGCATCACCACCACGTTACTCCCCCTTTACCCATTACAAATCTCTATAAAAGTCCATATCTGGCACCAGTGTTCTTGGACCTCCGGTTTTGTGACCGATATAGTCGACAACCTGGTTGGCCACCCCAGGCTTATGGCTAATCTGGTCTCGGATGGGCTGCAGAGAAAGGGACCGCCGTGTCAACTGAAATATTGATATTTATAATCAAGTTATTTATTATTTATGTAAGAACTGTCATTTTTTCTCACACAACATGCATTAATTGTGCACAATAATAACAAAATGCTGTTGACCAAAACTACAAAAAAAAGTTGTTTGTATTAATATTTTACAATAAATTCTAAGCATAAATCACACCCTACCAGCCTGTTTAAAATCAAATAGAAAGGTGGGAAAAGGCTGAATGACTTCAGTACAGGACAGTAGATATATCAGAAAGCAAGTCGCTTGATTCGGTTACAGCTGTCCTGCCAGTGGTCGCTTCTGAATGGTTGTCCACTGTTGTAAATCTTAACTACTTCACAGTCAGTGTGTGGGCCATTCACTGATTTATTGGTCTATGACTGAATCACGTCTTTAGACGAAGTGATTGGCAAAAAGCTGTGAAAATCCTTGTAAAAGACCATATCTGTCAACGGTTTTTGAAATTATGGCCTGGTGCTAAACTGTATGCTAAAGACACACCGTTGTGTGTGAGTGTAGTGGCCTGTGAAATTCAATCAGTCAGTTCAATAAATGTAGTCATTGCATTTAGTTGTAAAAAAAAATAATCATCAAAATGTAAGCCTCAAGCAGTCAAATCAAGTTTAGTCTGTTTTATTTAATATTATGTAACGTATATTTACATATACAGTGCCCTCCACAGGTATTTGAACCCCTGTAGGGTTTTTTCTGCATTCTGTGTGATGGATTTTGTAGCGGATATTCAAACGCAGAGGTGAGGGAGATCAGATAAGTCAATTCCTGACAGCTAAACAGCCAAACAAAATCTACCCACGAAAAAAGGGTGAACTCAAATAGAACAAGTAAAACACAAATCTAAATCTCCCGAACTCAATACTAGAGCAAAAAATAGGAGATTAGAAAACACAAAGAAACCCTTGGAACGTAACTCTACAACATCCGATAAAAGGTGAAACAAAACAAAACCACCAAAAGAAACACTGTCTCGTAAAGAACAGCACAGAAATAAATAGCACAGAACGCTAACAGGAGGAAACACAATCCTATACCTGAATAAGCTAAAAGCAAGTCCCTCGGGAACATAACAAAGTTAATATCATGAGGTCGCTTAAACCTGGCTATACCTGGCTCAATGTACAAATGAATGACAAAGAAGCACCGGGAAGCGGAAGTAAGGAACTTAAATACCCCGCCGGTAGAAGCACAGGTGAACCGAATAACGAGCACGGGAAAGCAAAACCCAGGACCGGAACATGGAAAAAATCAGATAGATTCTCAATCGGGAAACAGGACGAGAATCGCAGCAGAAAAGAAAACCAAAAGCCACAAACCATGACATCCTGTAATTAATTTTTTTTTGCATTAATTCAGTTTTACAGTTAATTTATAGTTAATATAGTTAATTTACAGTCATTAATACAGTTTTTGGAGTACAAAGAGCCCATGTAGGCTTTGGTTGTAAAGTACCAGTAGGGTTGTGTTTAGGGGTTAGTGGTTAGGGTTTAGAAATCAAAAGTCCTTCAAGCTTTTTGAATATTTTAATATTACACCATTTATTTTGATCACGCACAAATAGAAAAATAAATAAACACTCTAAAACATAAATAAAAAATAAGTGTAGCTACAAGTAAAAAAAAAAAAAAAACATACAAAAGCACCGTGTGTGTTTTTACATAGTCTACGTTGCTGTTGTTATTTCAGCCCTAAATGCGAGAGGTAGATATGTGCATTTTCAGGTGAGTAGCTATTTTTTATATTCCCTGCCATTCCCTGACTTATGAAGCTCAACACACTTTTCCCTCATTTGATTTGTGTATTTTTTTGTTTTTTTTCATGTTGATGTATGAATAAGGGAATATGGCCTTTGTGTCACCTCATATTTATGCCCCAGTGAAACAGGAAGTCGTGGATTATTGCTTGAAAGTTCCTACACTCTGATCAATTTTAAAAAAAAAGTAAAAGTTAAATATAAATGGAAAAAATGCTTCAGTTACATTTTGTTCATAAGAATTTCTCGAGGTGCCAATAATTGTGGCACACATGGTTTTGTTAAAAAAAAAGTAATGATTTTTTGATGAGGGATTTTTTAAAAACCCTTTTGTAAAACCCTTAATTTCCCCGTGATGCATTTATAACCACGAGTCATATAATTTTCCTAATTGTTGAACTCAATGTTTTGAAAACAAATTGCTGACAGATGTCAAATATTGTGAAAACAATCAATCTACAGGTGGTTGCTATGCTGGGCTGGGTCAATAAAAATCCTGCACACAATACTGCATCAATTAGCAATTTAGCCAAAAGAAATCCATTAAAGACAAATTTTAGTGAGCGCCTCTTTTATTCCCTCAGAACAAGTGTGTTTGCATGGTGTACTCACCTCCTTCTGTAGGGTGGGGATTATTTGCATTGTCTTTCACGTTCTCATAATAACGTAATTATGCTCATATCATTCATTCATTTTGGAAGTGAAACTTTGCAACCTCTACAGCATTGCCTATAGTCAGAGGCTGTATTTGGCTATATTCATTAATTTCTATAATAATATATCATTTACATTTTACATATTTCCATCATGTGAGAATTGTGCATGATTTAAAGGAGAAAATATGCACATTGCCATGCCCTGTAGAGTCTAGCAAAATGTATTAAGGTAAAATACCTTTTCAATTTCTAAATTTTAATTTCAGTTTAATTGTATGTTTCCACTTCTTGAATATTGTTGATGTACTTTATTTATGTGATATTTATATGTACTCATCATTTCCAATGTTAAATGTACACATACGAATATATACAGTGCCCTCCACTATGGAGCTTCCACCATGACTTCCTGATGTCTGTGACCCATCAACATCAAAAGACTCTTGATATTTTATTTTCTGGTACTCTTTCAAGCGATACTATAACGTCTCTGTATTTTGATGTTGTTATAGACATCAGGAAGTCATGGCATGCAAAGGATAGGTGACCAAATATAAAAAATTATTACTTTATTCTATATATAAATGCAGGGGTGCCAATAATTGTGGCACACATGATTTTGTTAAAAATAATTATTTCTTGATGGGGTCATAATAAATTACTTCAATTAAAGGTTGGATTTTTCTCATTTTCTCAGTGTGAGATTAAGCTAATTCACCAAACGGTGAATTTTTCATAACCCTTTTTACTCATATTTACCAGGGGTGCCAATAATAGTGGAGAGTACTGTATGCATATATGTACATACAAGCAGAATATTAGGGCTGTTGTCTGTATTGCAACATTTATTTGTTTTTCATTTGGAATTATTTGTGGGTGTGAAGAAAAGACCCTTATTGGTGAGGCTGGCCAGCAGGGTAGGGATGGGGTTGGGTTGGGGGGGGGGGGGGGAGGTGCACCGGGCAAAGGATCTTACAGGTCACCAGGGGGTTAGGCTGACCTATGCTTGAGTCTTCCAGGCCTTATTTACCCAGTCAGGGCTAGGGGAGGGGGCAGGAGGCAGTGGGTGTCTGTCAAGGACGATGGTCCTTGCTTGGAGCCACAAGGCTGGGCGAGAAGGCTGGGCGGACTGCCTCTGACCCTGGAAGACTGGGGGGGAACAGTGTGTTTAGTGTCAGCCAAAGGTTATTTCATTCCAAAATACTACTATTACTTACTTTTTTAAACATAATAATGATATATTTAATGTATAACAATAAGCATTATACCTAAACTGTTTATATGCCCATATAGGCCGTATGCTCCTCACAAAAATGTTTCAGCTTGATCAACGGTTTTGCTGTATGACCGTGAGCGTCTTGTTTGTTTAAGAATGTTTAAAAAAATAATAATAATTCAAATCCACTCTAGACACTTATTTCAAGCCCAGGAATAGGGAGGCTCATGAGTGACTCTTTAGCATCCCAATTTAATTGACCCAATAAAATAAATAAAATAAAATCAACCTGAAAAAAGACATCAACCAGAGGAACTAAGGAAAGATGATTTTGCTCATGCGAACACAGGCATAAGCTTCAGAAAACATAACATAATAATAAAACCACACACAAGCACATATTGAGCATACAAATTAAATGTCGCTCTTTGAACGTTTGTTAAATCCCTGTAAAATGAGTCCCCTCTGGTGTGGGGTACGTCTGGCAGGCGTGTTAACCATTAACGGTGGTCATATAACACGTTACTAATTGTTCGTTCTTCTCGTTCTTGCGACTCCCGCTGACCCCCTGGGTGTCCTCCCCAAGCACAGGTGTTTGTTATCTCCCGCGAATGCTCCTCCTCCCCGTCTCTGAGGGCCCGACGCTCCCCACCTGCTCCCCCTCTCCCTCGACTATACCTCCGCCTCCCCCTTGAACGGGCGCCCGTTTTCTGGGCGACCTCGAAGCGCGGCCCTTTTTCCTGTATGTCGTAAAACATGCCCCTAAATGTGTCCATTACAAAGTGTAGGAAGCTTCGTTTGACATTTAACACGCCCACTTGCTTCTCAGGGCAAAAGTTCAGTTCTCTGATATATGGCACTGTGGCAAGTATATGGCAATTGGAGCCAGTGAGAAAAGGGGACATGTGATTGTACCACAAGTTGTAGGGGCTGAGGTTGGCGCACTCCACTCAAGTGACCACTGTCTCTTGTTTGCTTCCAGATGGCACACTGTAGATGGGAACGGCAAAGACGTGGCCTAGATCAGGGCCCTTGATGCCAGTTTTCATTATTTCACTGTGATCAGGGACTTATTTAGGCCTGATATATCAGGAGGGTGAAAATCTCTGGGAAATCAGTGACAATAATCAATCAATGAACTATTACTTAGAAAAGTAACAGGTTTACGGCAGGCCTTAAGGTCCAGATTTTAGTATTCCTGGTCTAAATTAAAGTTAAGCAATGGGTACGTTTACATGCACAGAAAAATCTCATTATTGGAAGTTATCGGTTTATGCCAATATTTAACTTATCGCATTCACATGGACATAAGAAATGTGATTACTTCAAAAGCAGCGTTTACATGGTTCTCTCCATAATCGGCTCTGTGGAAAAGGTAGCTACTAACTGCTACCCGTTGTAAGGACAACAATGATCCACCCATCAAAAGTTAGTATTATTATTATTATTATTATTATAGCTAGCTAGTAGTTATTATTATAGCTAGTTATTTTATAGCTAATTGTTAGTGGTTGATTTATGTTATTGTTGCCATTGTTATTCCAACTAGCTTTACCGATCTCTAAATTTGGCCAATTTACGGATAATTTTGATAATTTTATGTGCTAGCCAGCTAGCTAGTCCAAACATAAGCGCATAACACTCAACAATATATTTTCACCGGTGAAATGCGTTAAATTAATAATAAAAAGTGAGATCCCAAAGGAACCCTTGGCCGGGCAAATTTTGATGGGTGGAACATTTTTGACCTTACACCGGCCCTCTCTCCAGTTCTGCCTGACATGCGCAGTTTCAAAAAGCCAAAAGAAATCGGAGAAAGATATTTACATGCGCCAAAAAAATTTAAGTTTGGGAAAAATTCTGGTGTGTAAATCAGGTTTCGAATAAGCTGATGAAGACCTTACATAATCGGATAACGGTGTTTACATGACCATTTCAATAATCAGAGTTTTGCCATAATCGGGGTAAGATTGGAGTATTAGTGTGCGTGTAAACGTATCCAATGTGTTTTTCCTTTGTTTCTGACCCACAATGTAATCGTTTCTTTTATTGTAATATAAGCATTGAGTTCATTTCAGCTACAGCCACATCAGGTGCTGGCAGGGCCTTTTACGTTCTGAACCGGGATTATCCTGTTCGCTGGGAATTAAAAGTAGCAAAAACAGAGTAACACTGCCATGTTCTAATATCTGTCAAATGGTGTGTTTGCTTTGCTTGTAATTACACATGGGACATGGTCCTGCACTTCAAAGGCAAGGCCTGTTTCTGATTTATGCCCTCCGTTTAACATTGGGAAAACACACTGGATTTAGATCGTGCTAATCCTATCAAAAAAATGGTTTTGCGTTTGTATCAAAATGGGTGTTGTTTGTTTAGACATTCTGATTCATTCTAATGGCTACAGATTATTAGACGAATGTAACGCACAGATACCGTGCAGTTGATGCGCACGGCGACCAATCAAAACAAATGTACACGAAGGAGAACTCTGTGGTTCTCGCTTAAGGAATCTATTTACCTGTGCTTTCATCTTGTGTGTACAAAGGGTATTGCCTGAGGTCAGTCTATTGAATGCGGCCATAGCCAAAACAGTTTCGGCTGCTCGGCAGGTCGGCCGAGGCCTACGCTAATAAAAGGCCTGCTCTCGTGGTGATTATTCGGGGTTGTTCAAACGCTGTGGAAAGGCAGGCCGGGTCTTTTTTGAATACCTGTGTTGGTACACTTTCGGAGAGTGGGGGCAAACACCATAAGGCACACAGGCCTACTGTCTGCAAATCTCTGCCCATTGTTCTCAGGTGAAGGGGCTTTGAAGTGTAGCAGGTGAGAGAATGCGTAGGCAGATTTTGTTTTTCATGTAAACACCTCCGAAACAATTGGGCACTGGTTTTTTTTTTTCCGCCCGGGCAGAGTGAGGTTAATAGCTTTTTTTTTCAGCTGGGCTCCACAAAGTGTCGGAGCAGAAAAGTGCTGTAAGACCGAGATAAGGCCATTCTTAGAAGAAAACTGAGCGAGATTGCAGAGAAGCTTGGCTTAGGTCGGCTGGCAGATCAACACATAATTTGCTCATTCAGATTGACATTTAATTTCATGGATTGCCACTATTTAATGTATATTTTATATCAAACTGCATCTTATTACATACAAACAATGCAAAAAATGTCTACAACTCTTTATTTAAAAATTTAAATATAAAAATAGACCTAAAAAATAAAGCATGCAATAAAGCACAGTTTAAAAATCTCACAAATCCATAACTTCATATTCATTATTATTATTATTATTATTTTATTTGACATTTAAATTCAAGAAATACATGCGCAACAAAAAGAAACAGATTGAGGCAAGTATCTCCAGTGAAAAGAAAACATCAAGGATGAAACACAATAAAGTCAAGACTTATTTCCATTGTGGTCCTTGGTCTCAAAACAGGTAAGCAATACAAAACACACAAACAATAATATGACAAACTATCAAGACTATCTCGATAAACTTCTGGTAGTTAGTAACATATAGAATAACTTTCGCTTGGCGATTCAGAAAGTCATTCGCTCATTGGAAAATTTGTCTAATGAATCTTAATGGGTTTCCCCCCATGGTTTTACAATACGCTGCATGCATTAATGCAGCATACAAAGTGGTGTAAGGAAAAATGTCTGCAAGCATCAAATACCAAAAGTGAACCATGAAGGTACATAAGCATCTGTTTATTGGACTACTAATCATGGAAAATGACAAAACTACATAGATGTGTTGTGCAGAGCTGATCGATATCTACTTCACATGTCCAACCAATTGGTTTCATTACAGATGGCTCAAGATATCTTTGCAAACATTAACACTGATAAGAGTAACGTCTTGGCGGGTTTGACCCACGCGCTCACTCTTTCAGCAATACTTTAGTCAAACGAAACTTAGAGAAACACGAGCATATCAAAATTCTCTATTTGTTGTATTTGGATACAATTTTGAACCACTGAAAAGACAATGTACAGTAAGTATGTGTGTATCGTTGGATTTAAATGAAAGCTCTGACACAGCCGTTATTACCGAATAGAATGCTTTGTGCTGCTGGAGATTGCTATTCAATGCTTCTTTCTCTGACATTTTGAAAGATACTGTTAACAAGGCAGGGCCCTCGTTACCAGAGCCAGGACAATACATGTTTTCTTTGTTGCATATTGAGGGAAATGGCTGCCTCTGACATCGGAATAAAATGGTTGAATTCTGCATATAAGTGCAGTGCAAATGTAATGCCTTTATGTGAACACACACGCTCACATACATATAAAGTACGTGTTTATGCAGATCTATTTTAGGATTGAAAAAATGTGGCAAAAAAAAAAAGAAATATCATATGAATAATACAAGACAGGAATTTACATTTGTTTTAAAAATGATTAATTATTACATAAAACTATATAATGTATTTTCATTTTCACATAAAATATTGCTTTTCAAAAGTATACCTTTACATACAGGCAGAAAAATGGTTTAAGCTAAATTCTGTGGTATGCTGTTCACCACCTGTATGGCTCAGTATGGTTTATCGTGACCTGATGTGCAATCAAATTTTGGACGGCTTTTCATTCTCGTGTATTTGAATGGACGTATTCTGGAGCTCTTAAGGTCACCGCAGGTGAGAAATCTTGGAGGTGGTCTCTCCTTTCACTGTTTTATTTCTCGTTTAATTTTCAGAGCAGTGGGAAGCACACCCCCTCGCATTCTATTGAGCTCGGAATCTTTGTGTTCTGTAAACATGGACTCCTCCCCCTCCCACCGACCCCCCTTGGAGCCAACACCTTCAATGTATGTCCCAGCCAATCAAAACAAACAGCCTACAATAGCGTTAAGAAGGTGTGGGAGGTGCAACGACCCAAGTGGGCCACCTTGAACCTTGGTGAAAGTAGTTCAAACAGGTCACTGCCCGTATTCGAGGTCAAAAAGTTAAGTTAAGGGATCCCATTGCAGTTGCATTAGGACACGTTAACTGGATCGTGAGCAACTGACAATGTCTGGCTAGCCTTGTTCTCCCGAGTAATCATGGAAAATAATCTTGCCAAAAACGACAATAGCAATCTCCCACTTAGGCAGAGGAATGGTTTATGAGGGGAAGGGGTGGGGCCATGCCCCACACACCTTTAGTGGGCGCATCATTCATCCTCTGCACTTTATGAGCAACAAATCTATTGAATGCCCCCAATTCAACCAAAAAGCAACACCCTCCCCTCCTCAAAGTTTGAAATGAGACCTGTCCCACTGAACCCAGAATGTGGACACAGCCCATAACCCCAAGATGCAGGGATATCAATCCCATTTGATTGTGACGCATATTGTTCCCAGTTGGGATTGGAAATGGCCACTGCATCACGTCTACCAGGTGCTAACAAAAAAAAAGGGGAGTTTTAGAAGTAGAAATAAATAGAAGTTGGGGACAGAAGGGCTGCAGAAACCACACCAAATGTTAAGCCTTGATGAAGTAAATTCAATAGATTATTAAAGCCTTGATGAAGTAAATTCAATAGATTATTAAAGAATTTGCAGTTGGGAGAAAGAGACCGGAATCCTTCAAGAGCAAACTGAACATAATGTTAGATTCACTCCAGTTTACGGAAAAAACTATGAGTTGAGATGGACATGTACTTGACATGATTCCTTCTTATGTTTTTCTTAACAGGTACTGTAGGTATCAGAACAGTAACAGATGGGTTGTTTTCAGAGTGGGATTGCGGGGGGGGGGGGGGGCATTAACATTTTTTGGGAGTGCAGTAGGGATTGGGCAGAGGGAGGGACATAACAAGGTCCATAACCAGGCACCAGGGGTTCTTCAAAACGTCACCCTTCAACACCTTCACATCAACTGGGCTGAGAAAAATCACAACGCTTAAGGGCTCTATTTAAAACACATAGATAAGCCCAGCAACCAAAGCCTTGTGTCAGTTCTCTCAAAAAATATTTTGTGTTTGTTTACCATCTCAAAGCTAACACTGTAAAACAATATATTTATATATATATATATATATATACTCTATGTGTATTGTGACAAATTGTGGCATCAGCTACCCTGAATCACAATGCATGGAGGTCAGTGACCCATGACAGTAGTCAGCTCTGCTGTACCTCTTTTAGCCTTGCCTGTCGCTCCTCTATGGGACGCCTCGGTGTTGTGGAGCCGCGAAAGGCCGCCGTGTTTGCACAGCGCCCTCCCTGCTTCTGGCAGCCTAATGGAGATTAATCGTATGACTGAAGAAGGGGCTGGGGCGCAAAGAGGGGCAACACCCAAAGACGCGCTAACGCCGGCGAGGGTAGCCGTCTGGGTCATTAGCTCAGACGACGCCTGAGTTCTGTCTCTGGATGTTTAGCTTGGCGGGTTTTCACGCACACTTCCGCCTGGTCTTGGGTTTCATCTTTCACAAATGTGTTTGACGTCACACGTCGATTGGGGCCAGGAACAATCTCGGGTTCACCTACGGAGAGAGGTACATTTCTGAGAGGGAATGTCCGTGTGGTCCATGTTTCTTTCCAATCTCAGTCATTTCAAATCCAATATCTGATGGCAAAGACTGGCTCGTTTATTTCAGAAATATTTATATTTGGCCGGCACAATGTGTCTGGTATGAGAGTATTTTGTTGGGAGCCTGTGTGGAAACAAAAAATCGGAAATTTGGAAAACATTTAACTGCTTTATTTTCATTTTGCCTCTTTTTTTCTTTTTTGGCGGGGCCAGACATTTCAGACATATCTCGGTAATGGAACGTGCATCTGCAACAGGGTTCCTGTCACTACATTACAAATGGTGGATGCAGGACAAACATCTTCCATGCTCTGTAAAACAAATACTGTATATATATATAAGTCAGCAAACAAAGTCGATGCTTTTCTGAAGTATGTATAGCTGTTACTTATTATTCCGTCTGTTGTGTGAGGTATTCTGACACTGTGCAGATGCTGTTTCTGAAAGGGACACAATATCTGATTCACTTGATAATAATAATGCTTTTTCCTTCGTTCTCAATGAGTAAAGGACAAAGAGTAGTCTACATCTATGGCAGGCCACATTTGGCTCTTTGGCCATGAGTTGAATATGAATGGCTGAGCTATGAGATAATATTTCATTTTGAGATCATTCATACATATATATATATATATATATTTATATATATATATTTGGACAGTTACGACATTGTTGGCTCTGTACTCCAGCACATTGGATGGGAAATTAATAAATGAATATGATGTTAAAGTGCAGACTGTCAGCTTTAATTAAAGGGTATTTATATTAATATCGGGATGTCCATGTAGGAATTACAGAATTACAGCCCATTTTCTTGTATGTGCAGTATATGTATGTTTATGTATGTATGTATGTATGTATGTATGTATGTATGTATACAGTGCCCTCCACAATTATTGGCACCCCTGGTAAAGATGAGTAAAAAAGGTTGTAAAAAATGTACCTTTTGGTGAATTAGCTTAGTCTTACACTGAATTTTTTTTGAAAAATCCAACTTTTAATTGAAGTAAATTTATTCTGAGAAAAAAAAAGAAATAATTTTTTTTAACAAAACCACGTGCCACAATTTTTTGCACCCCTAGAAATTCTTATGAACAAAACGTAACTGAAGCATTTTTTCCATTTATATTTTACTTTACTTTTGCCCCCACGCACAGTGAGGAGGATGGTAAGAGAGGCAAATAAAATTTCTCACTGTTGGAAAATGACAGAGGAAAGTAGCATCTTGGGGTCATCAAGTCTCCAAAACTACCATTAGATGTCACCTCCATGCCAACAGATTATTTGGAAAGCATGTCAGAAAAAAATAATTTTCTGTCATTTCACCCCAAATGTAAGCACCTGGAGTTTGCTACACGTTACTCAAACTTTGACTGGAACTGTTTTATGGTCAGATTAAACAAAAATTTAGCTTTTCGGCAACCAACACTCAAGGTGGGTTTGGCATAAAATGAAGGATGGCTATACCGATTCCCAATGTTAAGTATGGTGGAGGTTCCGTGATGTTGTGGGGCTGTTTTTCCTCCAAAGGCCCTGGGAACCTTGTTAGGGTACATGGCATCATGAACTCTGAAATACCAAGAAATCTTAAATATGAATCTGGCTGCCTCTGCCAGAAAACTAAAACTGGGTCGTCGTTGAATCTTCCAGCAGGACAATGATCCAAAACATACATCCAAATCAACACAAAAATGGTTAACTGAACATAAAATCAAGCTTCTGCCATGGCCATCTCAGTCCCCTGACCTAAACCCCATTGAAAACATGTGGGCTGAGCTGAAGAGCAGAGTGCACAAGAGTGGACCTAGGACTCTGGATGATCTGGAGAGATTTTGTAAAGAGGAATGGTCTCAGATTCCTAGCTCTGTATTTTCCAACCTTATTAGATGTTACGGGAGAAGACTCAGCGCTGTTTTATTGGCAAAGGGAGGTTGTACAAAGTATTACATGCACGGGTGGCAATAATTGTGGTTTTGTTAAAAAAAATTCTCAGAATAAATTAACTTCAATTAAAGGTCGGATTTTCCCCATTTTTTCAGTGTGAGATTAAGCTAATTCAATTTCTAACCATTTTTACTAATTTTTACCAGAGATGCCAATAATAGTGGAGGGCACTATATATATATATATATATATATATATATATATATATATATATATATATATATATATATATATATAACCTGCAACATATAATGCCTGACATCATATTAATGTTTCATAAACCTGGCACAGCACCTTGGTTTTCATTTCAGCTTCACTTCCATTTTATTCAATTGGATTGAGCTGTACATTAAATCCTTATGTAAGCTGATTGAGCTGTACATTAAATCCTTATGTAAGGTGATTGAGCTGTACATTAAATCCTCATGTAAGGTGACTTGGAATCGATTTGGTCTGATATGCACTCATGAAAACTTTTGAAGAGCAGAGTTCAAATTCAGTTGTTCCAGTATGATATTTATTTATTTTTATTTAAATCTGTTGAAATAACTGCATTAAAACAAGGATTGATAAAAATACATTTGTTGTTCAATGGGGCCTTGTATACTTGAACAACTAATTAAGTGTAACTGAAACTTATTAATTCATAGTTGCTATTAACATCTAAAACTTTGTTGTTTTAGTTTTTTAGCATCTTCTTTCAGATTTCAGTCAGTTCAGTTAGTTATAGTAAAAAAAAAAAAAAACTTGGTCTTGAATTAATCGCCGGCCCTCACAATTGGAGTTGAGGAACTAACAACGGTGCTAGCATGGGGAAAATAAAAATAGGCAAAAATCTAAACATCAGAGAAGAGTTTTTCGAGACACGCAATGAAACATATGACAAACGAAAAATGATCACATATAAAAACAATACACAAAGCTAACAAATTCTTGCCAGAATTTTTTGTGTTGTTTTAAAGTGGGTACGTGCTTTGCAGACGCCACTGCAGAAAGCCTGCTCCCTCGGACCACCACCTCCTCCTGTATTGCTGAGCTTTTGAAATTACGCTGAAAGAGCACAATACGATACGGTACATACTGTAGATTGCCATGATATGGCTGTGTTTCGCAAGTATGTGGCTTGCCTCAAGAAACACTGAAACAAGTTCCCTTTGAGCAGACAGTGGCCCACCACATCCCAGTGACACTGAATTTTGGAAAACTCAGGTAGAACATTAAAACGACCCATTGAAATGAAATGGGCAAATAGACCATTAAGCCACGTTCTATTTTCTTTAATACGGAGTATAGCACACCTGCAATGTCATATGCCCGCCATGAGTAAACAATCGCAGGCAAACACAAAGTAACCGGCTATGGCTCTGCCTGGTACAGCACACTGGACCTGAAACTGCACAAAAGGACCAGCGTGATTTGACTGTTTGAAGGAAGACTGATAAAAATTAAATTGCGACATGTGGAGCACCTGGGGATTGTAGTCAAACAAAGCCAGTGGGTTCACGCCAAAGGAACAGCTCTCAATGTCTTCATTGTGGGGCACGAAGTAAAAACTGTCTGCAGGAGTGCTCGGCTAGTGTGTGTGCTCTCAGCCAATGGGGAGCTGCCAAACCGAATGGAACAGTGGCAGGGACCAGGTTGCACGGTCATCAGAGGTCAGCAGAGAGCCTGGCACACATGCCAGTGGGTGCTTGGCGGAGCTGCCACGTCTTCTCCGTCAAGCCCAGATTTTATCTAGTATGGCGGGGCAGACATTTGTTCTTATGTTTTAAAAGGCGGGATAAACATGAGCGCATTTTTTTCATCTGGAAAAAAAGACCTGTGTACCGAAATGCACACAGCGAACACGTCCGTGAAGAAACATTAACAAAGCATCAACCCACTCATGCATTTGTTTGGTCAATTTTGACTTGTAATTTTGTTATTGTTTATTTTTATTTTTTTCACGGAACCAGTAGAATGCAGAAAAAGTAGCAGATAGGGAAGAGAGCACTGATGAGAAAGGGCCATGGCAGGGATGAACCGCCGCCCGCGAGAGGGAAATCGCAATGCCGCAAATGCTGCCCTAGGCACCGCGCCGCACGTCTCGGTGGACATTTTGGGAGATGCTTTATAAATTTTTTTTGAAGGAACACACAGGACTATTCATAGAAGGATGCAGAGGAAATAGAAATTATCAGGCTGCATCAATTCTTCCATTAGCGAACCTTTCTTTAACCTTGAAGCCTTCCTGACAAAATAGAAAAATGCCCCAGCCTGGCCAGGCCCACCGCTCTCTCCCCTCAGTGACCTTGATGACTCCGCAGTTTCCTGTAACCGTGCGCTGCTGCTCTTTTATCAAGTCCCTCCTTTACTGGTTGTGGAAGAGAGAAAAAAAAACAATTGGTTTCACAGTTTGAGCAAAATGTAGGGTTGTGCTCGAGCAACGGAGAGGAGTACCTACCTGCCGTACTAAACGAATGCTTCATTGTGCTGTGACACAGAAAAATCGAGAATAGTTCCGTACACATATCGCTGCATATTGCTATCTAACGGTTGAACGTGTTTCTCGAGCAAGTCACAAAAACAGCCCCACTTACGTTACATTAGCTGTTACAACTGGACTGTGACAGTTAAGTTAGTGCCTAACAAACAAAGTACCTTTCAGCGTATAAATGTTCATAAGCATAAACAGTTGCATATTTGAGTTTTTGAGCCCTTAACCCATGAACATAATAAATATTAATGAAAGAATAATAAAAAGAGAGACACATGACTTGTGATATTCAATGACTATAGACGAAGGCTGAAGTTCACAGGAAATGAAGCCTTCAGTGTGTTGTGCATCAAACTATGTTGTCTGCAGAGAGCGTGGAACTTGAAAATCACTCTCACCAAACGAAATGAACGCAAAGGGAGTTTGAGGCCATTTGTCAAAGACTGCAAAAAGGAGTCATCCTTTCGGACAACTTGATTCGAATATAACAGCCACGCAAATACCTCATTCCCTCTAGACCATTGCATTTTATTGCATCAATTTATCTTTATGTTGCAAAAGTGTCACTTACAGAATTAAGAAAATAAGTGCATGCAATAGGTGTATTAAAGTAGTAGTGATGACAGAAAAGGATAATTAACACTCCTAACAGTGCGGAAAACATTCAGCAATATATCACGTATTCAAATAGTGCTCTGATTTTGAGATGTACTTGGAAAGAAGGTCAGAGCACAATATGCACTCTGAAGAGATGGACACTTTGAACTGGCCAAGTGAAAAAATATGACAATACTAGGAAAATGTTACCCACTGCCATCCATGATGGCATATTTAGATATGGTTAGAATCACAGTTTGTGAAAAGGGATATTTGGGAGTGCGCGTATCTCCTATGCACATTTTGGTTGTCAGAGTGTCCTAGTGGAGTGTCATTCAACTGTTGAATAAGTATCATTCAACTGTGTTCACACCGTGTCTATGATATTCTGTTCACAGTTAGAAAAAGCAAACAGAAACATGCAGGGCGATTGCATAACCTCCGTCCGGCCCAACAGTGGCAGATTTGATGACACGTATCAGCAAGGGGTCAAGGCATTGCCACTGAGCGGAGACACTGATGAATGATCGGTAACGGTGGGACAGCTAAACACAAACTGTGAGAGGGTACTTTCCAGCTTAGATGCTTAAATAAAAATGCAACCTAAATTTGAAAGGGTGATGTTTTTCTTGAGAAGCATTTTTTGTGATTTATTTACTGAGGTCTTTTATTTTGACAGCCACTCCCCACAGATGAAAAACATCCAGAAACATTTGATGCAATACAACTAAAGTGGAGAAAAGCAATGCTCTAGAAATCAGTTGTGGGGATTTTGCACTAGAAGAGCTATGTGCATCATTAAAGTTGCCTCCTTACTATGCAATGTGTGGGGAGCAGCTGGCCACAATGTGCTTGAGGTACAAGTGAAGCAATCCATTACAAATAGTAACATCGATCACAATTTTCATCAAGGCCCTTAAACCAAGTTGCTCCTCTCTTCACTCAACTGTGGTGCAAAATTGGAACAGAATGTGGTGTTCTGCTAGTCCACACTGAGGTCCAGTGGCTCCCACACATCAGTGTCCATCTAGAATAGATTTTCTTGTGTGTGTGTGTGACTGAGAGAAAAAAAAAACTTTTCATAAGTTTAGCAGTTGTTATACGTCTTTGCTAACATACAGCAATTATATTTTTTCAAAGCGTGCAATGGTATAAACAATGATGTGCTCATTCTTAGACATTCTTTGGGAAAAAGCTTGCTCTCTGGAAGCAAATATCTGATAAAATTTTGGCTCTATCTTCCTGAAGAAGACTTCAGCCACCAGCTCAGACAGGTGTATAACTACAGATGGGAGGGGGGATAGGTGATCCCTATCACTCCCCAACAAAGGGCATTGTGCATGACGAACAATACAACGATAAAAATAATACACACCCATGATTAACGCTCACGTGAGTACACAATACAGCATCATACAGCATCATGAATGCTGACAAGCATCAACAGTCTGTATCCAAAACTTTTAAGTGTCTTCAGTTTTGGTTCGTTTTAAGGCCCTGTGATATTGTGCTCCTGAACGCAGGTCATGACTCACGGAGACAAGTGCATACCGCAAGTGAACTACGCTTGTAACGGAATGTAATTATTTGTTATCTCGCAACCTGACACAATGAAGTTGCAACTGTGATAGGAAGCCAAGAAGCTCATGTACTTTTCTTTTTAACAGGGGAAGTCGTGTGACGCAGTCCATAGCGTAGCCAACTCTCGAGCCATATACAAGTCCCTCCATGCAAGTAATGTTTGGTCCCCTGTCGTGGCACCTTCTGACCTGTGATCTTTTCTCTATCTGTTACCCTCTCTCCTTTTTCACCCATTTGAATGAAACAAAAATATGACTGAAGAGTCAACTGTCCAAAAATCAAAAACCTGTAATTGGATTTCAAACCCAAAGCAGAATATCCTACATCAGGGGTGTCCATTCCTACCTGAGAAGGGCCAGTAGTGTAATGTTCTCAGTACTAAAATACCTTATTCAACTAATAAATTAATCAACATCTTCAATAAGCACTTTGGGTAGTTATCAAAACACCTGCACCCTTTTTGGATAAAATTACACACCCACATATGATTGTTTTAGCAAAAGGTGTCAAGCTGGTGCCTTTTCACTGCAAATTATGTGTGTAAAGTAGGCATTAGTGTCTATACATTTTATGCTTTTTTCAATTTAAACTTAAAAATGTAACTTAAACAGTTCAAACAAGTTTTGTGCACTAATGTTTATGTACACTGACCTTTTTAAAGAGTCTAGAGGCTAAGGAATAAGGGTTTGCCCTTTTTAAAGCTGAGTCTAGGGGCTAAGGAATAAGGGTTTGCCCTTTTTAAAGCTGAGTCTAGGGGCTAAGGAATAAGGGTTTGCCCTTTTTAAAGCCGAGTCTAGAGGCTAAGGAATAAGGGTTTGCCCTTTTAAAGCCGAGTATAGGGGCTAAAGAATAAGGGTTTGCCCTTTTTAAAGCTGAGTATAGGGGCTAAAGAATAAGGGTTTGCCCTTTTTAAAGCCGAGTCTAGGGGCTAAAGAATAAGGGTTTGCCCTTTTTAAAGCCGAGTCTAGGGGCTAAAGAATAAGGGTTTGCCCTTTTTAAAGCCGAGTCTAGGGGCTAAAGAATAAGAGTTTGCCCTTTTTAAAGCCGAGTCTAGGGGCTAAAGAATAAGGGTTTGCCCTTTTTAAAGCCGAGTATAGGGGCTAAAGAATAAGGGTTTGCCCTTTTTAAAGCTGAGTATAGGGGCTAAGGAATAAGGGTTTGCTGTTGAAATGCTCCACAGGCTGAGGCCCTGTAGACTCCATTGTGACCAGCTGGCCCTTTCGCAGGGTGAAGGCCTTGACGATGGCCGAGTGCCTAAACACTGCAAGGTCCCGCATCTGCGCCGGTATCCACGCGGCTTAGTGCGCTCTCTCCGACAAACAGCCCTCCCCCTCCGCCCCGTCTCTCTCATTATCTGTAGCGTCACCAGCGCCAAGGCTGTTCTCTTCATTAGCGCTCCAAAAACAGCTGATCCAGGAACAGTCCCAAGGCGTACCCGGAGCCTGACCTTCCTCTCAGACAAAACACAGAGGCGATTCGGCAGGAAAGAAGCAACACAAACGCAACACAGAAACAACGAACGTCTCCTTGGAAAATGAACAATGGGCATCGTCATTTTCGTTTATTATCTTATATCTTAATTTTATTTAGATTTAGGACGGTCACTCATAATCGTGGGCCCGTCCAGTCCTGTCGGTACTGGGGACACTACATTATTATGATATTCAACATTTGATTCTGGATCATGGGGCGCTTCACTGAAGTGAGGGGTGACACCTGGGAGGCCCTTTTTGGGGACACCAAGCATAGGTATCAACACACTGTCCTGAAATTCACAAAAATATGCTGAAGTGCATTTCTTTTCAGTTGAATATTTCATATCTCTAGATCTGTGCATCTCGCAATGCACCCATTATCATGCCCTATCAGTAACTCTCTGAATTGGACCCATCCTACACATTTCTGTATTGGTTCACACAAGTCACTTATTGAAAGCTGGTGATAGATCCACAAATTGTGGGGTTCGTGAAGCTTCACGTTCCCATTGCTTAAGGTTATAGCTATGCCAGTAGTCCTGTATACCGGTAGTTCCGTGTGTATTCCTGAGTCATCCACCTTTAATCCAAGTTTAATCCCCACCCCTTTCAGGACAAAAGAATGTGAGAGATTACACCCACATGAATCCTCAGACCACTATTTTTCAAATGTTGCTTTAACCATATTAATAATTGTGAGTAATATTATTATATTAACTTGTGATTCCATTTGAATGTATATTCAACTGAACAAACCAAAGTATCCAAATTACATTTCTGGAATCACATAAAAGCCAGCATGCAGTCAGCATTTTTTATTTGAGGGTTTGTGTCATAAATAGTCCAGGCAGATTTAATCTATAAAACACTGAAAAGAACGTTCAGGGGATGGCACAACAGGCATTCGTAGCAACTCTTCAGAATAGTGTATAATCCTGTTCCCTATCACTGAAATATCAATGAGAATCAGGGGATCACAGTCAGTGATTACACACTTCTTATCTAGGAAGGCTGGTGAGGCAGATAATTGCTTTTTTTTCTTTCTTTTGTCTAGTTGTATTGAGGGTTTGAAGTAGGTGTCATGTGATAGGTGCAGGTGCTCCGTGCACACTGTCATTGTGTACATATGACGGAAGGTGGTTTGGCTGTGGCTGTCTATGGGAAATGCCTGTTTCTGCTGCAGCTCATGAATGATGGTTCTGGCTGGCTGCCATCTAGAACTCTAAATGTCCCTCTGTCAGAGTCAGAAATGTAATTTTTCAATATTTCATATTTTATACAAATCAGAGGCTGACAGATTTTTTTTTACAGCAATGCATTAACTTTATTTTTTGTTAATGTCATATTTTTAAAAAGTCACACTCAATACGGAGGCCTCAACAGACAAACACTCAATTTTACGGGTAATATTACAGCCACACCCACTTTCTTTAGAGGTCCAGTCAGAAAATTTGACCCTCCTGCATCACTGGATGATAATTTAAATAATTTACAACACTGAGGCGGTGTCCTAATACTCTTTTCTTGTTTCTTACCTTTGTCTTCTTCTTGACAATTTCACAAAATGTCAGAATGGCGCACGTGACTGTGTGTGCATACCCAGTCTGTAGAGTCCTGTGCAGAACGGTCTTTTCAGCATTTCGTGATGTCATCTACATCAATGCCTTTTATGCGACTCGGATCGATGTCATCACTTATCAACATCGGGTCAGGTGGTGCGCGAGTGTTTCCTTTTCCTCCACATTTCCCTGTCATCTCTATTTATTTAGCCGTGACCTCTCTTGAAATGAACGATCTCTTCTGCAAGAGAGACCTGGCAAAACAGCAGCAGAGCATGTCGATGACATAAAAGATTTAACACATCAAATAACAATTGAAGAGTGTTTTTCCAGTTTAAAAAAAACATATTTTTCAATGTTGGTATAATTTTTCTGATAAATTATAGGTTAGATATTTTTAGTTTTACTTTTACACTATTATTCTTATGGATTCTTATGAAGTATAAAATGTTATTTTACACTTATTTTATGTAAAAAAAACTGTGGGCTGAGTGAGTTTTCAATTGGTACAACAAATAACACATTTACAGTTTATGTGAAAACACATATATAATTGAAAAACAGTGGCAGTTACAAAATAAACTGGTATTTATAATGTTTCTGAACTCCAGTTGAGATAACAGTATCACTCCCAGCATTATTTCTTTTCTTTTCCATGATCACAGAACCTTAAAACTAAAATCAAATTTTCCCCTTTTCCTCGTTTTCTGTCCCTTGTCTTCTCCGCTTTTCTACTTCTGTCATTTTGTGAAGTAGACGAGGGGAAAGGGGATCAGGGTAGAAACTGAAAAAACAAATAAACAAGCAAGTAACAGGATGCAGCCTATGAACATGAGGACTTCCACCACAGTTCTAAATTTGCAGACTGGCAGAATGTCAGCGCACAGTTTGGATTAATTTGTATTTTTATCTGATGCAGTGGGTAATAGAATCATAGCAGTTCATGCAACAGTATCCCAAAATAATTTAAGTACGCTATTCCAAAGCTTTAATTCATGAACCAGATCTGTCATAGAAAGGAGATGAAAGTTTATATCTGGGTGCGGGTCCACTGGAGTATTTCCACAGCATACCATAGCCACATTTATATGAAAATAACCTATATCCTTGATGTATAATATAGTATATTAGAAGCCTCACATTACCGTTCAGTCAGTGGGCACTTGTTTTAATTTAAGCGTTTACAGTATGTTCCAACATGTCTATATTATAGTGGCAGCCAGAACACATGCTAATCAACAGCTTCACAATCAACAAATCATTTTGTCACCGTTATAAAATTCGAATACTAAGTTCTGTTGTCTCACGATAGCATGACGATGAAAGAAATATGAAATAAAAAGTGTACAAATTATTATTCGCTGCTGCTACGAATGATATATTCCACACTATAATGTATTATTATGACTATTATTTCTGGAGAGCATCCCTCTTTTTTGGATATCCTTACAGAAAGATGTACAAACAAAGTCTCGAATTCACGTCTCGTATTTCGTCACCGATCACTCTGTGAAACATATGCCGAGATGTTCCTCGGCATCTGGGTCAGACGCATGCATCACGTAAGACACGTTCATCGAGGCCACAGTAAATCCCCCATTTCAGGGTAGCAATATAATAATAAACGTGCACTGCAAACTATGCAGCGCTACTGAAACGCACACAAGTTTATTACTGGAGCCAAAGTTACAGTTGGCCAATTGTGTTACTATAGGAGTAAATCAAAGCTTGTTATGAAGGCAATGGATCTCATTTGCCCATTCTTTACCTTGAGTATAAATGTATAGCTATCCTCCCCCTGTATGGGACAAGAGTGTCTGCTCTTAATCTCAAGATTTATATATTTTACTATGCTGAAACGTACACTACAAGGGACATAAAATAATAAATTAGATTTTTTAAAAATATTTTCACTGCTACATGTTTTGCCATCTAAGACACTCATGCTATATCAACATTTTAAAAAGAATACTTTAATACCTTTTTTTGCCAGGTCTCAGGACGATATTGTAAAACTGTGAGAGGGCCTTTGTTTTCTGTGGACAAGACAAAGAGACGTCTTGGCCGCTAAGACCTTTGTACACGTGGCAGCCATTAAATGCGTAGACTATACATCTGGAAGTTTTTAGAATGCTCAAAATAAGAACTCGCACTACTGGCAATATTGTCTGAGCTGGACAAAAGGCAAAAAAGCAGATGCGTTTGGTACGGATTTATTGGATGTACTACCATCAATTGAAAGATTTCTTTCAATTGTTTACATACATAATTTTCATAATTATATTGCCAATAATAGTGTAAAATCCATTTTACGGACATCCATTATATTTGCCCCCCTTGCCTATCTCATCCCATCTTGAACTGCATACACATTGCTGATGTTTTTTTCTTTCTTTTAATCATGAATAAACCCATTCTTATGACTCCCTAGTAAAGATTTAAGAAGTGCATCCAAACCCTATCCTAAATCTGTAAATAAAATTCATCCTTTTTCTGGCTGGATGGAGCGTAGCCTTGTCTCCGACAAATGCGATTGGTACCTTTACCAACAGAGCCAATCTGTAGATTTTTGTAATTACACTATTTATTTTATAATTGTGTATCATTTACTTATTGGCCAACTATCAATATTTCAATATTTGCTTTCTTGTGTGTGCACAATAAATCATCCCAAATAGTGGTCATGTTGGATGATGAATCTGTGATGGCTTGTCAGCCTTGAGCAGCGAACCCACATTGTACGCGGGAACGCTTCACGGCACGCACACATTACACTTTCGGTGACTGCTTCGCCGTCTTGTTCATTCGTAGTCTTGGACACATTTTAGTCTGGGGTTCCACTGTGGGCGTGGTGTTGACACGAGGACGGTTCAGATTGTCCAAATGGCAAAGGTTGCTTTTACACCTGCTTGCACTGTTTAATGATCTACCATTTCCTGTAGTGCATGCAAGTCACAACAAACCACGGTCTCAAACCCACCAATGCCGCCGTTGCAGGCTCCCCCCACCTTGCACAGTGCAAGAGCTCAGGAGGAGGGGCAGAGTCGCACATAAAACTTTATTGCCCCGTTCATATGAGGTGTGTAAATAGGTCACTTTTTTTTTTTTTTTTTTACAATACCCACTCCCTTACCTACCCACAGCATTGGAGATTTTAATAAAAGGCAGGAAATGACTATCACAGTCTACACAAAAGTGCTGGCTCGCTTTATTCTCTGCTCAAATTATTCACTGCTGTGAAATATGATTAATATTAGGATTTTCTCTCAACGTTAGGAAGGTTCAACCACAGAGCACATGACAAAGAAATGAAGGATGAACTTTCTACCGTACAGGGCTAATAGAAACGAAATCAAGCACAAGACAAATAATGTTTTTTTCCCCCCTTGTCACACAATATATATGGCTAGTTTTATTCATTGAATGTTTTTTTTAATGTATTTTCTGTTAAAACGTCCCTTAGTAGAAATCATTGCAACAGTCTCGACGACTGTGGAACATTACAGGCATATTTTCCTTGACAAAACTGCCAACTGTCGAAAACACCTGGTGGCTTGAGCGCATGGCCCAAGTAGTGTCATTGACTCCGTACTTGAACCCAAACCCATATTTCGAAAAGGTCACATTTCTGTTTGTGAGTGTAACTAGCTCTATCTCCAAAACGCAATATTGGAATGCAGTGCCTCTTCTCCTCAGGAGTTCTGGAAGTAAAGTGCGAGGAGCTGACGGTTGGCAAACATGACACTTTAAAAAAAACCCTCGTATAAATTAAACTATGAGCCCCAGCACATAATCGTCCAAAACACACATACATATATTTTTGCTTTATGGGGCAATAAATTTCAGGCTCGTTTGGGAGAGGGATGACCGGCAAATAGCGCTTGGAGATTTAATGACTGGCGGCAGCAACCAGTGGCTCCTAGGACCGCGGATGAACGCTCGCCAAGATCAACAGAGGCCAGTCTGGGGAATATCACTGTCCTTTACCTACTGGATTACAACAGTTCACTGGCCTTGTGGTTAGACTGTCTGTCTAACACTGGAGGGTTGCAGGTTCAATCTCTAACTGGACCCATACCAAATGTTCATAATGGTTCCCACTACTACTTTGTGGTTCCTTACTAGATTACAGCAGCAAACTGCTTTTATGTTCCGGTCGTCAGCATGATCTCCCCGACTTGTTGCTTTGGGTGCTTTGGAAGCTTTACGTTACTTTACACGACTGGCACTTAGCAGATGCTCTCACCCAGAGTGACTTAAATGACTAACTTTAACTTAAGCATTTTTTCACATAATATCCATTTTTACAGAAGCAATTTGGGTTACGCACCTTGTTCATGGTGCTCAGCGTAAGCACGGTGCTTTCGATTCACCTGGGAATGGAACCTGCAACCTTTCTGCCGCAAGCCCAGTTCCCTACCCATTACACTACGCTGCCACCTAGGCTCCTTCTCCTTTGCAGTCTTTCCAGAAATGTAGACACGCGTGACTTAAAGCACACCGAATTCATGCAGCCCAGCTGAGAAGTGGAATGTTTCGAGTGTGGTTGCAAAGCATCGGTGGAACTGCTGCACGGGTAGTCTAGCAGGATGCAGAACCTGCACCAGAGATTCCAGTGCACTTATGGAAGCCCTCATTGCAAGGGTGACAGGTATTACAGGGTTGTTGTTTTTTTGTTTTTTTTGCATGATACATACTTTTTGTTGCTGCATGTCATAATCATGCCTCATCATGTGAATCTCAGGCATACTAACACACATGTGCCCTCCGTGTTCCTCACGCTGTGTCTGTTTGGATAATACTGACTGCTTTACATTAATATCATTGGGTTTTCTTCTAAATATTATTTGAAAAGGTGCATTCTTTATTTTTCTGGTTTACATATGTATTGCAAAAAGGACAACACTATTTTGGAATTACCCATGCATAGTTACAATTACTTTATTTTAACAAGACATAACAGAATATTTATACCATGTGCAGAGCTGTGTAGCCATAAACAGACTGTTCAACTATTAAAGTATACATAGTTTAATCAAGCTATCTTTTCATAGAAATTCTAATTGATTCAGTGCAGCAATGAACACACATCAAGCAAGCCTGACACTGTGCTGATAACGAACATCAGTGTAGTTGTCCTATTGATAGGTTGTTTGGTCGTTGCAAGTTAACATGGAAGAAAATAATTAATGACATTAGCACATTTTATTATTTGCTAAATGAAGTGCTTAGTACAAAACCGCAAATTTTGGGAATACAAATGCTGGAGATGGTGATAGGTAGGCTATAATGTTCGTGCGCATGCGTGTGCGCGAGAGTAAAACAGACAGAGAAGAGAACTATTCAAACGAAATTATTGTTTTTAATCTTATGTATAGCGGGTTCATTATTCTGAACATCTTCACTGGCCTGTACATTCATCCTGTGTTAATTTACAGTAGAGTATTAATAGAAAAAGTTTTGTATATGATTGCCGATTTATGTACATTCTGGCGCAGAGAGTTTTAGCTTTCATTTGAGATTAGGAATCGCAATTCCATATAAAAATATAGGCCGAGTAAAATCTGGTAAAAACGTAAATACAGAATGTAAAGTACTTTTTAAATACATTATATGGCAGTGGCAGTACCATTATTCTTCTACATATGAAGTTTCATATCTGGAGAATACATGGCCTATTTTATTTGCTCTTGAATATGATAATGATGTTGTGTTCGTTTTCGAAAACAGATTTTTAAAAATTATTTTCAATTTAACATTTAGCATTAATTTGTGTTGTGTTTTTCAATACTAATGATTTGTTCTTAATTAATACGACGTGGATTTTTAATTCCCCTTTTTTGAGTGTCCCACAGGTATGCGCGACATCCTCTATTTACTTGATATTTTCCTGCGCAGACTCGGACTATTGCCTTCTTTACTTTGCATAGGGAGTGTTTTTTACGATTCCTCATCACACTCACCAACGGCAGGAAAGATGCGTAAATAAATCCATTGGGAGGGTCCCACTGGCAGCAAGACGTGTGCATTGCTTAAGTGTCAAACACAATGGCCAGTAAAATCCAACACAAGCACGACGCTACAAGGACAAGAGTAGCTACCTAGCACCGTTCTACCCTTTTTGAATTTAATTAAAGGCGTCATGGAAGATCTGCGCTTCATGAACTTGTGATGAGTGAAAATGTTTTTAAGATCCGAAATTAACTTTGGAAGCCGTTTGAAAAAAATATCCGTTTGAAAAAATATCTTGGTCCTTTATTTTAACAATTAACAAGGCCACAACATGAATAAGTATCGATCATTAAACAAACTTATGTATTATGTATTTATAAAAGACTAAATGTACTATGTTTAAAGTCGTTTAGAAGACTGTCGTGGACGAAGTATGAGCAATGATTGTAAATAATTACCTGCACAAGGCCAGCCTGCCTAAGAATCTAATTGTTTGCTGAAGTCATTTTAAAATACAAGCAAAAAAAACAGTTTCGCCACATTTGTAACATTTACACAGACATCATATCCGTTCTCGTCGTCCAGTTACTATGATTTCTTTAAGCAGCCAAGCAGCGTTTTTTCAAATATATTTTATCAAATAAAATAGCAATTATATATTACAGGTTATCTTCAAAACCGTTGGTGCAATTAAGTGACAATTTTTTTTGAAGTTGTGCATTTCTTTAACAATAATAACAATAATAATATAAAACTAGCTGATAGCAATATATTATATGGAACGATTTTAAAAGTTATAAAAAGTTATTTACTGCCTGTTTACACACGGGTAGGATTTAACTTCAGAAACAGCGTGCCTCCTTTTTTTCTCAAGCGCATCTTCTTGTCTGGTTCAACTCAAAGTGGTTCCTACGGATTCTATCATCTGTCTCTAGTTACGCTGGGAATTAAAGGTTTGAACTCAGGAGATCTGAAACATTCACGGGTCTCGAACTTTATCGAGTTGTGTGAGTGCATAAAGCGAATGCACTGACAGCACTACGTAAATCAAATTCAAAGAAGATCCATTTTAATAATAGCAGTAAATAAAAGACGTCTCGGATTCCCGAAACCACTGGATTAAGTTTCTTATCCATCTGCACAAGTATTTTTCTCAACTTGTCAAATTATTTACATCCTTTCTCTGTGATATTGGTCATCAATAGCCTGCATTAAAAAAAGGGAATATATATATGAGAAAGAGGGAGTGAGAGCGAGACCTCACAGTTTTTCTAGAGATATATTTTCATTTTACAAATCATTTGGCTGAATAATTAATGAAACTGATTGCAATCGTGGCAATGATGTTGTTTAGTATGTGCCCGTAATTAATTAAACGCAAAGCTATTTGAAGAAAAACATGACTGACTACTCAAGTATGCAGCCAGTTTACATTATGGAATATACTCAGGACTTCGAGAGCTCTAGCTGATTAGATAGGCCTACCAGTTACGCGTCATTGTTAACATAAAACGAGGCGTCAGTGGTGTTCTCAGACATGTCAAATTAAGTCGAATATTCGGCTCTCCCACTGATCACAAACCACAGTCTAATGCGTATTTCTCTCCAAGGAAGAGCTGAGCACTTCGAACTAATTCCCTTTATGAGAGAAGGCTAACATGATACATTCCAGCTATGTTCTTTTTGTAGTATTTTAAATGCGTATTTCTACTGAAGTTATGAGAGCTTTGTGGGCTACCTGTTCTGTGTTGATATATATATTTGAGCTAATCATTCATCGGTCACCCGAAAACATACCTTTGTGTGTGTGTGTGTGTGTGTATGTGTTTGTGTGTGTAAATGTTCAAAATGGTATTCCCCAAAATGCCATTCACTGACGACACCAGGAGTTTCGTTCCCAAACAGTTGAACTACTCAAAGCAATGCATGTGCAGCATATCTTTTTTTCCTTTCCGTTATCTATTAACGGATTACATTGAAGAACCTTCTGCCTTGGCTTAGCCTACTTTCACAGACTTGAGCTTTCAGAAACTGTGTTTAAATTCAAAATCTACCAAACAGACCAACAAAATAGTTATTTATCCTCTACAGTCTTTAGTCTTCCGTTGTGTAAAGTGCAATCATACATTTTTGGAAAATGTATTCTTTGGAGAATATAGGCCGATAATACACAACGAGCACAGACTGAGGGAGCAAAACTAGCCAATAGGACTAACGTCAATTTCGGAACATTTAATCGGACCAAGTAGCCTAGTCGTTAGGTTTATATGAAGGCTTTCAAATACAATTAGACCCGCATGCCGTAGATGTCGAAGCGGCATTTATATAGCGTAATATATTCGATGCTACAGTCTTCTAATGAGCTGCTCTGTAAATAGTCTATATAGCCTATCTTATCTTAATTTGAACCATGAAATAACCCAATTTCCAACACCAGCTGTAGTATAATCAGAAATCCATTGCTGGCATTTCAGTATCACGAAATACGAGTATAGCAGAGATAATCATTATCAAGGCAGAAGTGTATATATACGGCACTGACTTTTCGGAGGCTGTAGATTAATGTTATTATGTAATGAAAGAGACACCAGACATCGTTCAGCGGCTACTTTGATACTAAAGCCTACTACTACAAACGACCTGATAACTGACGAACCATGGAGGAATTATACAGGGTATGAAGGCCTCCCGTCAAATAGCCTATTCGTGTTTATTTAATTTCCCGTTCACGGGTTTTAATTCTAATTTTAATTTTAATTTAAGGCATAGTGCCTGACTTACTAAGACCTTTTAGACTTTTAGGAGACTAATAACGCAACCAATGATTTGTGCAAAACAAATACAATGACCAATCATTTGTCATGTTATTCGTTTTGCATGTGCTATAAGGTTTTGCACACGCTAAAGGCCTTAGTAAATCAATCCCATAGTGTGAAAAAGTGGATTATTCATCGCTGCATTTCATTCATAATTATAGGCTACATTACAAGGTACGTTGCCAGCACAACATTATGGCTTGGGTAGGCAAAATGTGATCGGATTTAATACTGCCGCCTAGGCCTACTAAAAGAGAAAAGATACGCATTCAATTCTACATGATTAATGAAAATAACGTAATTTACAAGTCCTATTTTATGTAATGTTGACATTAATACAACCTATTAATTACTCGCGTACCCTTGAGCTTGTGGTCTAGATAGTAGATGCAGATTTAATACAGATTACAATCTGTTACATACCTATTTCCACACAAAATAAAAAATTATAACCATGCAATTGGCATACTTACTTTAAGTTGCTATGTTCTTTCTGGAAAGAATATGAAATATAAGAATATTGATGGTGTACATTGTGAAAGAAATACTGTAATAACCATGACCACAACTAATGGAGGCACGCTTAATTTCATTTGCTGAAATATTCTGTTGGTTAATTTACTATTCTGTTAGCTGGGCATAAACTAACCATGTGTAAAGACTCGTAAATCAAACAAATTATTAGCAAATATAGAATTATAACTTAATTATGAAACATGAATCATTATGCATGGGCAAAAAGTAGTACTAAAACAATTTTTTAAATCTGTGTATATAACTACTTTTTTAAATTTTAAATAGGCTACATGTTAAGAGATAAAATTGTTGAGCAGTAAATCGGAATATCACTTTTGACCTGTTATTAAACTATTATTATTATTATTATTATTATTATTATTATTATTATTATTATTATTATTATTCTCATCATTATCATTATTATTATCATTATTATTATCATTATTATTAATTGCCGTTGTTGTTGCTTTTCAATTTCGCCATAGGCTAGGCTACTTCAACATTTTAGCTGTCACGAATTTCTATTAACCACGTCCACATTCTCAGGCAGAAGTAGCAAAGATGAATAGGCTTACTTATTATTCAGGAATTGCATTTCAGTAAAATATAATTGCCATAGGCTATTTAAACATAATTACGAGGACTTCTTGGCTTCTAAATAGAAAACCTATAGGCTACGCGCGCGCGCGCGCGCGTGTGTGTGTGTATAAAACGTCTAAAAACGTTTTGAAAATACAAGATACATTGTTTCATATGACCTTTCTCGATAAACCTTTTCAAAAGCCTGAAATATATGTATCATCATACTATAGCCTAATATTTGTCTATTAACTGTATTTTATAGCTATATATGCTAATCAAAACTGGATTCAGTTACACCTTTAAACGAACAGTCGATAGTTACTCATCTGATCCCCTCAGTCCTATCTGTGACGCTGGTGCCAGCGCAGACCCGTTCCTGGTTAATGTGAAGATAGTGACGAGTAGACAGTGCGGCGGCCGGCTCCTTTCCTCCGAGTCAACCCATAACAGTCACTGTCAAAGAAACACACATCATGGTAACAGAGCCAAAAACACCTCATTTGTCTCGCAAGCCTGGACGGACAGCATCGCCCGTCCTGTGTATTCAAATTTCTTTCAACAGCAGAAAACTGCAGAAATGTCACGCTGTTTGAGAAGCTGGAAATTAGCTTAAAAAAGATATTTAACAGACATGTATAATACATAAAAATATATTTAACTGGATCATTTAACATACAAGTCTATACTATTTTTGTCATACACTTTTTTTACATGCGCAAATGGCTGAATGATTTGCCATGGTGATGGAAAATGAAAGTTGTAGGCTAAATATCATTAAATGTCAACATTTAATTTGTAAATTTGTAGTAGGCCTACAACGCAATTTAAGTAAAATTAGTGATGTCAGAAGGACAGATAGTTATGCAATACAGTTATTTCATGCAGCATCTAGCTTCTTGAAATAAAATAAAATATTAATAATATTGTAGATCTCTAATAAAAAAGTAAAGAATGGAAATGATTTAAACAGACATAAGAATAACAAGACAACCATTGGGCAGATAATGTAGGCTAGCTGTCTTGACCCAATGAAAAAGAACCATTCCATTCTTCCTGGAAGACAAGACCTCAAATAGTCTTATTCCTGCCTTCGACTCCAGTAATAAAACACGGCGACTGTTGAGGGGTTGTCAGTGAATAATTTAATTGACACCTTCTCGCTGTTAATTATTTTTCTAAGCAACGCATTTTATTACCGAATGTATCACCGCTTAGAAAGAAAGGAAATCTCTTTTAAGTACAAGATGCGTGCTGGGTGTTTTGTATTCTGTATGTAGGAGCCCTTAATCCAATATCTCGGCGCTTAACTAAAGTAAACTAATTAGCGACCGGCCTTGATTACCATGGCCGATCTAAAGAAAACGATCCCTTTCATTACAAATGACAATCGAAAAGGTCGTGATTAAATCCGCGTTGAGATTCAGTGACAACATCATCAAGAAACAATGTTCATTCTTTAAAAAACAAATGTCACAGCCTTACAACTAAGCTATGCAATTTATGGGAATATTTCGGCTAACGGAATGTCCATCGATGGATTCATATTTAAATGCATAATAACTACTTTATTAAGAGGCTGATTTTAATATTTTCTATAGCAAAGCCTAATATTTTAAATGATGTAATTTTCTAATTTGTTAAACGCATAAACCCCAATCTTATTTATTATGATTATTCATAATAACCGTAATTAAATTCGTAAAACAGTCAGCGTATCTGATTGGCCACTCTGTAATAACCGCCAGGATTTGTCAAAAAAAATTCTGTCATTCGTTTAAATAATAATAGCAATACTAATAATAACATTAACAAAAACCTAAACACCACGCCTAATAGTACAAATAATGGTAGGCGAATCATATTCTCTTTATTATTATTATTATTATTATTATTATAGAAGTAGTGTAGCCTAGCCGAGTAGTAATACTTTTCTCCAAGTCTGAAAACAGGTTTTCGCATTAAAAGCTTACCAATACATCCTTATCTTCATTTCTGACTGTATATCTTCTGATAAAGCTCCATTCATTCTTGCGAGTCTAGATAGGACAAGATCCCGTTATTGATTAGTCTGCGAATGCAGTTGTCAGTGGAATTGCGATGATCAACACAGATGTCATTTATTATAATACATCCAAAATATGTTATATTAAATCCACCCCGTAACCGTGTTTATTACGCGAAACATTGACAACAAATCGTAGTTAATATGGTCTGCCTGGTTTGCTTTAATAAAATCTAGTTTGTGAATAACCTAATATATGATTGTCATTTCACTATAGGCCTATTATGTGAAAAAAGTTATATGGCAAAAATGTCCAGGTTATATTACTCCCATTACATAATTCTATTAGAACTTTTTCGTTTTTTTAAAAGGCATGCACCAATGTTTATAAACGCGTGGTTTATAGGCTATCTAATTTGCCTATTTTAGACATTTTGGGGGTAATGATCAAGCTTCTCTTTCTACTTTGATTGATTGTCGAGGCTAGCACCCCCGTCGAGCCGATGTTTGCTCAACTTGAATCCAATCAGAAAACGGCCTCCAGTTTCTAACTACAGCTACAAGAGGCGCCTCCTCTCTTAAACTTCGTCACGAACGCACCAACCCTTTCATTCTTTATCCTCTCAGAGACCAGCTACAACTTACGGTGGAATACCTCAACCAGAAGCTGATGGCACATTACCAATAGGTCTGAAGTGGTTTCCTTATATTATTTAAGTTTCTCGTGACGTTCCTCTTCTCGCCGAGAGTAAAACATCTGGTTCGGGGTTCTCTAACGCGCCAGCTGCAAAGAAGCTAAATCATTTTGGGTATTGTTTTGTCATGGCTATCCTGCCTCTTGCTCTTATCTGTTATGGGTCTTATCAAGTGGTTATCTCTTTGCAGCAAAGACATATTGCATTTTGTTTCCTATCTATAGAGCTGTGTGGGTTTTTGGTAATTATGATGAAGCTATCACGAGACCGTTGACGGGAGTTAAAGCTACGAGCTGCGCCACAAAGATGCCTACAGCTATTCAGTTCGTAACTGTCTGCAAGATACTGCCTTCGTGTATTTATTTGTGTGAATTTGCGCTACGGTTATGTTTCAACAGCATCAAGTTTTGGTTAAGGAAATATTTGAAAACATTCGCAAATAAGATATATATTATTTAAGATTTTACCGTGTAGCCTATCTGTGGCGGATTTAAATCATAGGCTCGAATTTCAAAATGAATGTGAGTTGTACACTAACGTTCGCCTACCTCTCGAAAAAAATATTCTGCCTGGCACACACGTCTCCAGAGGGCAGGCTGTTCTTATGAACTTGTTGCGTAAAACAGGCATTTATTGACTTGAGCTCAAAGTTGTACCTCCTGTCGAAATGGAAGACGGTCACATTGTAAGTTATCGTTGAAGATTTAACCCTTTGAAGATAAAAGACAATTCTTAAGACAGAACATTATGGAATATATGAAGTAGCCTAGCCTATTTGTATTTTAAAACCTAAGTTGCTGGACAGGTGTCGAAATAACTTAGCTAAATAGTCTACCTAATGGATTCCAATTTTAAGAATAGATTTATATGAATAACTTTAAATAACATCAGGTAAGTTCAGAGTTTATCTTCAGCTAAATGTAGCTATGTATCTGCAGTTTTGCTAGAGTGCATTTTCGGGTAACCATGTCCCTGAGAATGACATCTGATGTGCGCTACCTGTTCGATGGGTTTCTAACAACCTGTTGATCGTAGGCTACTGAAAAGCCCCTGAAATATCCCCGTATTGAGGTGCGTTTTCTCTCTCCTTCACAGGGGATACCCTATCGATTTTCTGAATTCCAGTCCATAAACCGGATCTTGGATGGACCTGGGCGAAAACAACTGGTCCATGGTTAAGAGAGAAGTCTCCAGCAGCCCAGGGTCGCCGGTGGAGCAGAACTACCTTCATGGTGATAGGAGGGACCGGCACACCTCGGAAGAGCTGAGGTCAGCCACGGCAGCTCATCTTGACACAGTGGGAAACCGGCGTTTGGAGGGCCGAACCCTACACCCCTACGTTCACTTTGGACATCATAACAACACATTGCCCTGTTCAGAGGACATCACGCTGTTCACGGATCTAGACCAGGGAAACAAACTAATAATTTCCAGCGGAGCACACAAGGGAGGTTTAATCGTCGACCCCAGCGACATGTATCAAACCCTTGCCATCGCGGCAGCGCAGAGCCAGGCAGGATACGACTCCCCTACTGGTAGCTATATGCACTCCACATCAACCTCCCCGGTGTACGTGCCGACCTCCCGAGTGGGACCTATGATTCCCAGTATCCCCTACCTCCAGGGCAGCGGGTCTGCACAGCCGAGTCATGGGGTTAGCAGTCACTCGGTCTGGCAGTCAACCCCGGAAAGCCCTTCATACAGCACCGGGAGCCCCCACGCCTCCAACCGTTTTCATTACTCTCCAAGTCCTCCCATGAATAACGGCGCTTCCAGGGACAGCAACTACAGTAACTCTCTGAATGTGAACGGCAGAGATCAGTACGGCCTGGCCCGGTCTCTCGGTGGACCCTACCCCAACCCGTATGCTCCTTACGTGGGACCGCAGTTGTCCACTGCTTGGCCGCCAGGACCATTTGACAACACGATGCTGCATTCTCTGCAAAGCCGAGGAACATCACTACCAATTCGAGGACCCAATGGAGGTAAACTACGACCTTAGTGAACAGTTTAATTTAAGCGGAAGTTTCTTTTACGCATGTTGGCGCATATAAGAAAATATAAATTTCAGTCTTTATGAAGTTGACTGCTGTTTATTAGGCTACCTTTTACGTTTAAAACCGCTGAGGAATTTTGTCAGTAGCACCATTGCACTGTTAGCAAAAAAACTATCAGACCGGTTTTAAAATGGTCCATGCATCTTCCACTCATAAGAGTCCAACAATAGAACTATTATGATTTTCAAACCTAACTTAAGTCACAATCACTTATTCCTGTTCATTGCCATTAACAGTATCACGTCAGCCTGAACCTGCTCTCTCGATATATCTGGTAACAACCCACAAAAACGGAATTGAAGACAAATGAACACACAATTTGACAGGCTATACTGACGTATAGTAGGCTATTTACAGTTATCTGAGTTTAATTAATTCAATCAATTCAGTCATTTAACTTAATCATAAAGTATCCGGCCTTTTTCTGTTTTACTGTTAGCCTAAACATAACTCCCGGGTGCTTTGTTAGCCTACTAGCCTACCAATAGCTACAATAGTTTAGTTTTGTAGAAGAATGCATTTTTAATAAGCTACTTAGGCCGATGTAAAACAGCTTATTTTCCATTAATACGCTATGGGCGTGTGGAAAAATATACTAGCCTACGTGCCTCTTTCAACAAAGTAAAAATATGTCTAATAAAAAATCAGGTTGTAGAGGGCAGAATGTAACCCATATTCCGTCCAAAATTATTGAAATGTAGCCGGCATTATCTAGCCTACACAGATGATAATGGTAAAGACATTTTTTTAAATGAATGTTCTACATTATTTAAACAGTTGATAAATACAAATTTTCTAATCTGATCAACCGGTCATTTGACGGAAGATTGGCTATATGCTAGCCTGCTGCCTAACAGTTCACAGGTCTTTAATACAAAATTGAAGTAATACCATGCTTTGTATGCAATTATTAAAACGTAAAGGAATAGCCATAAATATCACGCTCTCTAAAAATATATACCGAATTATTTAAAAGTAGCATTAGACTTAAAACACTTTTATGTTATTTGTATGTTCAGTAAATGCAAAACAATTTAGAAAAAATAAATATATATAGCTAGCATATATATATATATAGTATAGGCGCATCATATGTACCACATTAATTTACAAAAACAACATAGTCTACACCCAAATCCATTTCACCATGGACAGGGGGTAATAATTTCAATGTAGACCAGTGCAATTTATGTCCTACCAAATTCAATTTTTTTCCCCCATTGGTTGAAATCGTGAATATTATAGCCTGAAAATGCCACAAACATGATTATATATTTATAAATTTGTGTCGTTATTTCACAGATATTTTGGATGACTTGGGAGAAAGTCGAGAATGTGTGAACTGCGGGTCCATCTCAACGCCACTGTGGAGACGGGATGGCACGGGTCACTTTCTCTGCAATGCCTGCGGCCTGTACAGCAAAATGAACGGACTCAGTCGGCCGCTAATAAAACCACAAAAGCGGATGGTAAGAACGTTCGAGGCATAGCTCTTCTTTTTGTAGCTTATTCGTCTAAATATATTGTGGCAATGACGCATGGTGCTACTATAAGCAACATAAGGCATGGTATAGCATTCCGAACACTGATCATTGATTAATTACTTTAATTAATTGACGATAGCACACAGGATAGCTGTGATAATGCGCTATGGGATATTGCAGAATTCTGTTAGATATGTCTGAAAAACCCGACCATGCAAGTGCAACAAAGCCCATTGATAAAAGTGATATTTCTTGATCGACATAGCCTGTAGTCTAAATGAGGGAGGAAACGATAGTTTCATTTGATGTTACTTTCCCCTCTTAGAAGTCATTTTAGAGAAATAACATTTTGTTGTTTCTTTCATAAGCTTAAAGAACAACAAAATAATGTAACAGTTAACTGTCATAATAATAAAGTGAGCCCAAAATGCTTGTGTTTCAAAGTAATATTTTTGCTATTGTAGCTAAAAAATGCCAGCTTGTATTCCAGCATGTATTACTAGGGGGTAACTGACCTATTTGAAACTTTAGTGTTACATTTGAAACATTTTCATTTTAACTGGAAGAAGTCATCATTTTTGCACAACACATGCAGTCACTTTAGGTAATTTACCATAATATGTATATCCCATGTTTCATTAGAAAATTATCCAGCTGGCAATATACTTTCTTTCTGATAATATGCCTATCAGAACAAGAAACCTCATTGGTATTTTAAATAAGATTGCATTCTGGGTAATACAATTGTGAAGTAATACAAAAAAATGTTAATTGCTCACAAATATACAGATATCAAAAGACTTTATCTCAACTTTGTACCCCGGTTAAGTGAACGAGGTCAGACCTAAGCGTACAATAATCAGGAGTTGACTGTAATTCATTGATGTTGCAGTGTTTTTTGGAATCACAAAGTGTAGCAGTGTAGGAACAATAAACAAACTCTCCTGTAAACTGTTTTATTATAAGTTCAGTTCAACACCTTAGCTGCCCTCCTATTAAGAGTTAGAGGGCAGTGCTTAGATGCACTGTGTGTTAGTCGTAAGGGATAGGCCTACAGTGCAATCCACTGTAGCAGTTTGGAATTTGATGAGTTTTTGTGTTGCTGTTCCAAAAGTCGTCATCAAGAAGAATTGGCCTCTCCTGTGCAAATTGCCAAACCAGCACGACCACACTGTGGCGCAGGAATGCAGAGGGGGAACCAGTGTGTAATGCGTGTGGACTCTACACCAAATTACATGGGGTGAGTGACCAAACAGTACCAGTAACAGTCATTTCTTCATAAGAATATTGCCCCATAAAGGCTATAACTACGCTACCTTTCAGTTTCACTCAAACGTACTTGGGCAGCATTTACTTTCTGTGTGCGCACATAATAATGCGTATAGGTTTGTGTGAGCGAGTGTAAGGTGTGTAAGGTGCGGTTAGGGATTTTCACCAGAGATGTTATATGCAGCCATGGAAAAAATTAAGAGACCACCCCATTTTTAAAAAGAAATATCAGGGTTACTCCGCCAAATATTGATTGTTGAACGATTCCTATGCGAAGATATTGTTATTTTTATTATTTATTTATGGGTATAAACCTGTTTAGTTTGCATTATTCAATGTGTAACCCTGTGTATTTTTAGTATTTTGACCAGTTCTCATTTTCTGCAAATAGATGTTCTGAATGACAATATTTTTGTTTTTGGAATTTAAATATGGTCAATAGTTCATGAAAGAATAACAAAAGTTTGATTTTACAGACATACCCATAAACTGTGAAACAGAAAATTTGATGTGGCCTCTTCATTTTTTCCATTGCTATATATTGCAGTTTATGTATTTTCATTTATTATGCATTGTCTAGAGTACTGTATTTGTTAGATTGAATGCCCTCAAAGTGACGCTGTATGTTTTAAATGTTTTCTATTTTGATTGTAGTCGAAATGTGCCCCCAAACTGATCATTGAAGGCATTGTATAAATTTGTCGATAAAATACATGTGAAAAAATAAAGAATACCCGCACACCGTCAAAAAGCTCCAATATGGTTTATTCAGCCTGTATACCTGTATGCCTGATAAAGACCTAGTTGGTCGAAACATTGCATGCTGAATAAACCACAAGGGAGCATTTGCTGGTGTGCGGGTATTGTTTCACACTTTTGCCCTGCACCTGGCCTAGCCAGTTGGATGTGCATACACTACATATTTTTTCTTTTAAATACATATGGTCATTATAGTCTTAAATTGGTTTGGTATCAGTCGTTATCATTACCATTATTAGACCCGTACCCAATTATTCTAAAATTGTGATTGTGAGATTAATTATTGTGAATTTGCTGTTTTATAAAAATGTGCGTCACAGGAAAGCCACTGTTCTATTTACAGAACAGGTGGCTTAACGAACAATATTTGTAGCAGGCTTTTCTTTAGCTAATATTATTTTCCATAATCGGCTACATTAAAAGTGAATTTCTTTGAAATAGGTTATTGTGAACTAACGTATTATGAAAATATGACTGACAGGTCCCAAGGCCACTCGCCATGAAGAAAGAGGGCATTCAGACCAGGAAAAGAAAACCAAAGACCATGAGCAAGACCAAGGGTTCCTCTGGTATGTAAATGCAAATTAATACATTTAACGAATATGTGGGACAAGATTTATCAACGTTGTACTTAAATTTGAATGTAAATAAATGTACCCGGGGGTCGGCCTGACCTCCACGGCTGACGTGGCAGCAGCAGTGCGAGGGGAGCCCTGGTGCCCGATGGCTCTGGCCTGCTCATTTTGTATTTCATTGCAAACGCAGTTCTGTATTTTTCTTTATTTTTTTTGTATTTTAGTATTCCATGAGTGTATTTTATGTAAATTCATGTTTTTATTTTATTCTTGTCCTGTGACAATCAGAGTAGCTAAATCACGTTTGCTGCTCCTTCCGTAGGTAACAGTAACCCAGTTGCGATGACTCCAACCTCTACGTCTTCCTCCAATTCTGAAGACTGCTCCAAGAATAGCTCTCCATCAGCACAGGTGTCTGTCCAAGGGGTAAGATATATCCCCTTAATCCCCCTTGGTTTTGATAAGCCTTGAAAATGTCCACCTTTTTCAGCTTTCACAATGTCATAAAACAGAATTCAAAAAATATCATTCAGTCTCTGACTAAAAAAAAAACAATACTGAGATGGCCTCAACACCTGCTATTCTAACCCAGAAACAGGGCCATCGAGTATGTCTTGACAGAGCACGAGCCTTTGCAATATTGAAAACGGCTGACTTGTCTAATAAAGCATAACAAAATGAAAGCGGAAGTCAGTAAATCTCAAATGGGGTGAAAAGGTCAAACCCCTGGAAGGAAACAAATAGTTTTCTACTACACTGCGATTTTTATTAAACATGTGACCTGAGTAGTCCTATGTGCGTCGTAATATAGCAGAGATCACTAATAATGCAAGATCACGAATACAGTGCTGTGGACAATTGTGATTCATCTTCCTTGGTAATTTTCCTTTAATGTGTGGCAAAACAGATGTCAGATATGTTCTTTTAAATGTCAAAATGTTAGCTTTTGATGTCGGCAGAATTTAAGAATAACTTATATAATTATCTTTTGATTAAAGCAAACCTTTTGTGTTTTATTCATTTACCATAAATGGTTAGGTTAGGGAAGAAGTTTAAATTCAGTTGAACTCGAGGTTCTGATCTTGTCATTTTTTGCAGCATTGCATGTTTAATTGACATTGAAGTTTGCTCAAAATGTCAGTGGATGGTCCAGTTATGTGCATTCTGTAAAATGTTAATAGCTTGTTCATTGTAAGGTCTCTACCACACAAATACACAGAGAAAGCATTAAGCATTCTTAATAGTTATGTATTAGCTAGCATAGATATCATCATTACACAGTTTCAGATGCCATAAGCTTATCTGTGCTGTGAAAACAAAATGGTGTTCGTGACATCATTCTTCCCATCATTCATTGTTCATATGTAAATTACTACAAATAGTTATGTGTGTGCCGGGTACAGTGAAATTTTTTTTTTATTCTTGGTGCTTTATGAAAACATCAAAAAATTACAAGCTGATCACATAAAGGTTTGCTCTTTCGATAAAGAACGAAGAATAAATTGCCCAAATCATGAAAAATTTAGTTATGTTATTGCATATTCGGAATACAAGATGTGCCGGGAACGAAGTGAATCAGGTCAGATGCTTCAGTCAGCAGTTGACCACTGTCACTTGGGAAATGTTCTTTGAGCGTGATTTGGGTCTACTAACAGGACTTCTAAACCTGAAACAACCTTTCATTATTGTTTAATTTTAATCACAATTAGTTTTACACTTCTCATAATATTAGTACCAATTTAATATTTCCAGTGACAGTAATAAACAAATGTATTGTTAATAATAAAGCAAAATTAAAGCAGTATTTTCTGAAAATGTAGGTCATTGAGAAATGTTTAAAAAAGTGCTTACACACACACACACAAATATATGTATATATATATATATATAATGATTTATATTATGACTAGTGATTTATATCAGTAGGTGTTATTTAAGAATGATAGCTTTGCCATAGTGCACCTCCAATAAATGTTGGATGAAAGGTTAAAATTTGACCGCCATTCATTTTCCCCAGGCCTTAGAGAATGATGAGGCCAACTACCCACAGATGACCCAAGGGAGGGAGTGGGGGTCCCTCCGGCCACAGTAGATAACCTTGTGTTTGTGTGTTGCTGCAGGTCAACTCCTCCGCCATGGCAGGCCAGGGGGAGGTGCCCACCTCAGGCAGCTCCACGGTGAAGTACGTGGGGCAGGAGGGCCTGTACCCGGGGGTCGGCCTGACCTCCACGGCTGACGTGGCAGCAGCGGTGCGAGGGGAGCCCTGGTGCCCGATGGCTCTGGCCTGATCATGAGCACCCAGGGGGCTAGCACCGGGGCCAAAAGTGTCTCACCGGACCCCTTGCAGGCTTGGCATTAAAGTAATCTGCAAAGACTCAGCGCGGGACTATTTTACATCTTGCTTTGGGTGCGTCTCTCCCTTCATTCCTTTGGCTTTTGACTAGCAGCTGGACATTGACGTCAACAAAGACAGCAACGAAACAACAGTCGCCTCGTACTCCTTCCTTTTTCTACACGGAACTGATTGACCATCGGATTAATGTCTGCATTAATCAAGAAAGTCATATTTTCTGTGCCTTTTAAAAAAAGGAAATATTTAACAGCAGGTTTGTTGACTTTATAAGGTATGTTCCTATTCGTCTGTAATGGGTACTTTCAAAATAGGCTCCGTTGATGGCTCATCTCTCAGTGGAAGGCACGGTAAAGGGAAGGGCCAATGTCACATGGATCAAATTGATTTCATTTGCTAAATATATATGTGTGCATTACTTTATGGATAATCCCCCTCTTCCAGAAAAAGGTGGTTAATCTATGTGCTTTGTAGAAGTAAAAACACTGTCCCTACATAACTTCCATACTTTTTTCAGCAACTGGAATAGATGATGACGTACAAAGAAATTCTGAATCAAGCCAAAATATTTATTAACCTTTCATTGTTGAAATAAATATATCATATGTTTGTTAATAAAATAAAGATGTGCAAATAGAGTAGAATTAAATCTTAATTTTAAATGTGCTTTTTAAACATGAATGCATTTAGATTTTTATGTAGTTTTTCGTTTGTGACGAAGCTGCACGTTTTCCTCCTTAAATTTCTTATTGTATTTGAGAAACAATGTTATGGTTTTATACAGGGTAACAAACAATCTGACTTCCATTGGTTTTAGCTTTTTAAATAGTGCAATGATGTGTTCTTGTCACAGTAATCAGTGTTAAATCAAATCTTTTGGATTTAACAACAAATTTTGTTAACTTAACGGTACTTATGTAATTCTATTTTAAGACATTGTTGAAGCTAAATTTCTGGACGTTTAAAGGTCCACATTTAAACAATAGAAAGCAATCGAATTACAGAAAAAAAATGAATTACTGGCAAAAATTTTAAGAACAAATTTGCACTCAGGAAAATGTTTGTAATACATATATTTGTTAGGCTACGTGGTGAAATTCTAAACAAGAAGAGAATTTCGGCAATATTTCCTGCACGTGACAGAGACTTTACTACCTAACTGATAGGCCTACATATGTGAATACTCCAAGATATTCAGCCTTTGTGTCTTGCGTTTTTCAAGATACAGTCTGTATCATAGATTTATGTATAGTTTGACTGAAGTCACATTTTGTCTTTTATTTCAAAAGAAGTGCCTTTGCCTTGTTTATGTTCGGTAAAATTAATTAAAAACAATAAGTAATTTCTAACAAGAAACGTTATTTTGCTTGAATTGTCACTAGAAAAAAGAAAACATATCCCACTCTTATGTGTGAACTGTTTTGCTATAACACATGTTGCCTGCAGTACTGAAACAGACTGCCACAGGAAAAGCTTTGGTGTGAATCCTTAGAGCATGATAAATGTGGTCACTCATAAATTATCATTCAACCAATAGAGCACTATTATAGTCACGACATTATGTTGCTTGAGGCTATTACATAACCAGAAGCACTTGGCCATTTCCTGCCTATATTTTTTTAAATCAAAGCTTTCAGTCGGTGAATTTAGAAAATTTAAGCAAAAGGAGTCAATAAAATGTTTCCTTTTCAGTATATAATAAGATAACTTAACATGGTAATGCAAAACATTCCGCCTTGATACAGTAACGCACACCAAACACTCCTTTTACTTTATTGATTAATAAAAAAGAGTTTTAACACTTTTGAAATGTATATTTCTAAACACCATTAGAGTTGCACCGAGACATTCTCAATTACCAATATTACGGGCTCGGGAGAGACTTTAAATTGTGTTAGCAACTAAAGCTATAGCCTACTTTAAGCACCACCAACAAACTGTATAATTATTGTAATTGTTCTAACTTATGCAGAATGTTGTTTTATTGATTTAAATTTATGTGAATTGCGTTTCCTTTAGCACTTCGATCTTATCAAACCTGGCGTAATCACACACGAGCTAAAGCAGCTGTAGCCAACAATCACAATATGCTTTTCCACGTGCACCGAGAACATCATCCTTGCACTGCGTTCTTCCGAACTAGTAACGTTGCACCGAAACAAGGAAGTGTGTGTATACCTTGTGGTGCTTTATACACTTGACTGGACTAGCACAAAGAATAATTTCCCCAGCGGACTTCAAATGCCCTTTTGAACTGCGACTGCTCCTCGCACTGGAATGGGAAAAAAAGCCACGAGACACACTGTAAGTAGCGCCACCGAACGTAGCTCATAGATAGCACACACAGCTGAGGAAGACAAAACCCCAATTATTTTTTAAAGAGCGTAATATTACATTCCAGTGCCGCCTCTACAAGGCATTCTTTAGTCATCAACCACTGGTTTAAACGACACATTCTTTTTAAAAGAGCATATATATACGTGTGTGTGTGTGTGCAGTGGCTCTTTACTCCAGCACATTGGATTTGAAATGAAACAATGAATATGAGGTTAAAGTGCAGACTCAGATTTAATTTGCATCCATATTGGGTAAAACATGTAGGAATAGCAGCCCTTTTTATACATAGCTACCCCATTTTTGGGGACCAAAAGTAATTGGACAAATTAACATAATCTTAAATAAAGTCGTCATATTTAGTACTTGGTTGCAAATCCTTTGCTTTGTATGACTGCCGGAAGTCTGCGACCCATAGACATCACCAAATGCTGGCTATCTTCCCTGGTGGTGCTCTGCCAGGCCTGTACTGCAGCCATCTTCAGTTCCTGTTTGTTTCTGTGGATTTTTGGATTCAGTCTCGTCTTCAGCAAGTGAAACACATGTTCCAATGTGTTGGTGTACAGAGCCAAAACTTAGTCAGGCAAGTCAAGGTACCCTTTACGGTGTGATATTTAATATTGGTGTGTTTTCATCAGCTTATTTACGTTGGGTTACATCTCTCCACTGAAACTTCTGCTTCAGGCAAATCTTTAAGTATAGGTCAGCTTTTTATAGCATTTGTCTCTTCTTTAGTTTTTAGCCTTACTTCAAGTCCAACGCATGTATTCGGTTTGCTTCTGATTCATTTAGTTGCTGCTGCAGGTGTTATAGTTGGTGTCGCCCAGATCTGGTGGGGTCTGCACTAAAGGAGATTAATTACAAACGGCCCTTTAAATATTTAAAAGCCACCATGTGAAGACTAAAACTATAGAACAAATATTTATGGTCCTGTGAATTTATGAACAGGGCAAAGTAACACACCATATCCCTGGTCTCCATGGTGCTGCAAAGGGAGATTTACAAAACACCATCAATGTCTTTCCATTTGTTACTTTGAATAAGTGAGAGACCCATGGGAACGCCACAAATTACTAAGGTAAAAAAAAAAAAGAAAAGCAAGTAGGATGGATATGCAGTATGTAGACCATAGCGTTATGAATCAAAGCATGCCATGAAAAACAACCTGCCCCTTTTTAGTTCTCTATATGTTGGATATCAAGGTAATTAGAGCTTTGAACCCTGGCACGTCTGGCCCTATCGCTGTATCTTGGGGAAACCCCGGCAACGCATCCTAATACTGTGGAAACTGGGCTGTGTCTACCTTCAAAAAAAGGGTATCTCCACATTCATACTTTATACAAATCACCCCTCTTCTTCCCCCAACACATGTACTACTGATATAATTTATTTAGCATCTTTTCGCGATAACCTTTGTCACCGCTTTCCCTCACGTCCCCAAATAGGGGCGTGGGAGCCTTCCGTGCCTTAATGGCGATATCACATTTTGTGTTCTTGAGACTGACAATGATGTTCTCTACTTCTGTAAGTTTCTCTGGATAAAAACACCGGCTGATTGTAATGTAAGTAGGGACACGTGATCCTACATGCTCCGTCGATGCGGGTGGTTGACGACAGGCATGTACATCCCCCACAAAGCCTAGCATAATGTGATATCCCATTAACGTTTCCAAAAGCAAATGTCAAATTGTTAAATAATCAAGTAATTCCAAATGAGGTAATATCTCTTATATGCTCAACACTAAAATTCTAGAGCACAATGCTAAGGTTGATTATATGGCTTATTAAATTATACGTTTATAAGTAAATTAATTAATTCCATCCAGTCCCGTATAAAGTGTCGTGTGGTTGAGGGGGTATGTTCATTCAAATTTAGGGACTTTCACCTATATTAAAAAAATGTTATATTATGTAGTATGACATATGACATATGCATATTATTTCTGTAAGACGCACATAGGGAACGGACAGCTGGGTTGTGAGTGAGACGTGAGACGCAACACACAAGCTGTTTATTCAGTAGCAAAAACCTCCCGCAGATAGAGAAACATGCAGCCAGCTTATCTTGAGCAGGAGTTCTGCAATCTCGCAGATTTTTGCCAGTCTTAGGAAAAAAATCGATCATCAGGCTCCTTGAGTCTGGCCTGAACACAGACGCTGTCGACAGTCCAGTCCAGGGTCCTCTCCCCCCTGAGCCCCTTAAAGCCTGTGTAACACAGGTGACAAAGCGTGGCCCTGTTCATATTCATGACAGCGGGAATGTCGGGGGGGGGGTAGAGGCTGGTAAGAGTCTGTGGTAAGAGGCTGGCACAGGGCCAAGGTAAGCACAGAGACGATGTGTGCCAGGGGATGAGAGGGTGAAGTCCTCTTACACATGGGCCCCGAGGCTGTTTGGCATCTGGGCGGGGCTGGAGCTCCCAGAGGGGGTGGCCAGCCATTCTTTCCATGGGGCGTTCGAGGCGGGACCCTCCTTTCTACGCCACAGGAAGAGATGGGATCTCTGACTCTGCCTTTTGGGATTCCCAGGCCGATTAGTAATGTTTTTTCCCCCATACAGCTTTTCAGATGAGCCTTTTTGGGTGCATTTCGGTTCCTGTTTTTTTTTATATGCATTTGATTGGATATTTTGAGCAATTTTCAGCAACTTTCAAAGCAGTAAATGAACAAGAGCATCCAAAAGTAGCCAAATATAGCCCTCTGGAGATTTTTCCGGTCAAATGACACACTGCTTATTAGCCCTGTGAATGTTACATTAAGAATCCTGTTAATGCAACTCGGGTGCTGGTGACTTCATGATTCCTTTGTAATAGGACCACGTTCTGTTTGTTTTAATGCTGTTTGTACTGCTAACACGTGGCTATCATCTACACACAGTACACGGCTGGTATGTGCTGTAGGAAATCATTTGGAACATTTTCTTTTTGTTTGGATGATGCAACCACTGAAATCATTTTAAGCGGCCGCCACACACTTTCAAGCTCAGGCAAATTTTTCACAGTTAAAAATTTGAGGGTGCTGGTGTAGCAGTAATGTTGGTTTACAGATGACGAACTTGATGAGATGTGTTTTGTCACAGTTTCTGTACATCAGGTAGATGTCACCAGTCCTCAAGTTTTTCTTAGAACAAATAAACCATAAATCCTGGACAAAGGACGAGGGTTATGACATTTAACACCTCCTATTAATAACTTCACCTTTGGCCATTTAGTTAGTGTAACATGATGAGATATGAATAAACAATGCGATAACAGTGATATGTACTTTGTTATCTGAACTCGTATATGATAGGTAATCACAGCCATAACTTGCACCAAATATAGATGCTTGTTGGAGGCAATGCCTTTCTTTTTTACTTAAAATAACCTGGTATCATCACAAATTTTTTGCAAATAAATATTTTGCAGAGAACAGTTTGACTGTGCCAGCTGAGAGATGAGACCTCGGATACCTCGGAAGATAGCCGTAAACATGCAGTCGAATGTTTGATAATTGACATAGGGCTGATGTACCGTGCAACTTTTGAAAGTGAGGAATCGTACAATGCCGCATTCACTGCAATACAATTAGCTTGCACATTCCTGTAACAGATCAGTCAACCTACCTCATCTTCTCCTTGTCCAATGCATGGCTTTGACGCTGGCACTCGGTAAGATTATCATCGTCTTTCCCAGTGTTTGTGCTCCACCTTCCACTCCTATGTCTTTCCGCTACCATGGCTTTTGGTTGTTGTGACTATAGGAATGGCCTCCTAACCAGTTTGGCTCATGAAATCAAGCATTCACCATGAGCCTTTCTGACTCACCAGAAATGGAATTGCAGAGCTACTCGTAGCTACCAATAGCTTTTACGCACCCTCAACAAGCGGTTATGATAATTTCATAAAGTTAGCTAAACTATAATGGCCATTATTGGGGCTAAAACCATCCTGTGTGCCGAAGGCCTGAGTGACCTTACTGTTCTCAATAAGCTGTTGTAAATCAGTACCCAAAATGACCCTCCTATTACACTCATACTGCTTTTGTGTATTGACAAGTGCTATCTAGTGTGTTTTCCTTGATAGTGAATTTTGCTCAGATTCATTCATTAAATACTGGACTGTGATTTGTAAATAATAGTAAGATTGAGATAACGATGAGTTATCTTATCAAGAAAGATAGCAGGAATACAATGTTTGTCTTGTGACCGGAAGATGCCCCTGTTCAGCTCTGGAACGAGCAGGATCCCTGCTAATATATAGCATTCTCAGTGTATTGGTGGAATGCTCTAGTGGCCTACTTGAGGTATTACGCCATTACTGCAATGCCACGAGAACATTTTGTGTCCTTATGCATTCCTGCATAACTATTCATAAATTCAGAGATATTGTTCAATATTAAACGATGAAATGCCAATAAAGATGTTACCAGGCATTCATGGTTTCAGGGATATAGAATAGAATGGAATTGATCATTCATTCATTCATTCATTCAACCAATCCGATGTACTTGGCAGATCCAAAAGTAATACCAGCTTTTTAGACTGATTAAGAATACTACTTTGACAAATACAAGAACAACAATAATTGCTGTTGTAGAAGCGTACAGTAATTCCTTGGGTCATACACTGCTTCTTTAATCCATCCCCCTTAGTCTCCTTTCCTCTTTCCGGAGTGCAATAATATTTTGCGTATTTGATAATGTGCCTAATGAAAGAACGACGGGACTCAAGGGACTTCTTTTTTTAGGACAAAACAATAATTACTTTTGTCACTTGCTGGTCCCACCACAGCTTATTTGGTTTTGCCTTCCATGAAACATTAACGGCCGTCCTCACTGTCTGGAGTAAAAGAACATTCCACAGCACGTGGAGTGTAAATATTAGGATATGTTGGAATTTGAATCTCGTCGTATAGGGGTGAACCTGAATAATTTCTTCCACCTTTTTATCCTCCAAACAAAAGATGACATGCAGTAGAATGTAATCTACTGTGTAGAGAAGGTATTTTTCTGTATTCTAAGATGGGTACAGCAACACTGACCCACTGGAGGAATTTCTTCCCTGGCACCCACAGGTAGTTGTTTATTACAAGCATGCGCCCATTACGAACATTTCTACTTGTGAATTTCCTTGTGTATTCATTTTCATTGACTTCCCCTATCAAATATACTGTACGTGCGCCTTTCAAATGATTCCTCACAGCCTCTGTAATGCATATTGTTTAGCAGTGCATATTGCATTTTTAGCAGTGGCTGTCTTATCTGCATTGCGTGCAGGAGAGAGCTCACAGTTGGTATGGAAATGCTATTCAAAATGGTCTAATCATGAAGTGACTATGAGTATGTGTGTGCATTTTTTTTTTTTACGAATAAATGTTTTGTCTCCATGTAGCTCTCTCCAATTTGTAGAAAACACTCTACAAGAGGACTAGGCAGGCCCTGTTTGTGTTCCTTTAACTAGATTTTGGCCATTTATTTTTTTAGTCCATCTGTGTTGATCGATGTTCATTCTCCTATTATGAATGCTTATCTGAATAACTTGCGTTTAATTCATTTATAAATGTGTGTTAGAGCACATTCGCTGTGGTAGAAGTAACTAATGGCAAGTGCAATAAATAAAAAATTATTTTACGAACCTCAATTCCAAAAAAGTTGGGACAGTATGTAAAATGCACATAAAAGCAGTCATTTGTAAGTTGTCTTTTTTACATATATTTAATTGAAAATGGTACAAAAAAAAGATATTTAATATTTTACTTTATTGATTTTTGTACATATATGCAAATTCTGAATTTGATGCCTGTAACACATTAGAAAAAAAAGACTGGGAAGTTTGTAACTGTTTGTAACATTACAAGTAAACGGGTGATGCTATCATGACTGGATATAGAAGGATATCAAAAGACCCTTGATAACTTATTTTCAGGTACTCTTACAAGCAATGCTATAACCTCTCTGCATTTGAATTGATCTCTATGGGAATTGGGGGGTGGGACTAGATTAAGCTGTAAATTACACTTGAACAGTATGGAACACATGGTTGGCTAAGTGGCTTTAAGTCATCAAGGGTTGGAGGTAGTGGTGTAACGGATCGTAGTTGATCCGTGATCCGTACGGATCGCCCCCCACGGTTCGGCACGCATGTGAACCGCGGATTAATTGCAAAATTTAACCATCATAGTGAATTACAGTTTTACTGCCGCTAGTACTTTTTAAAGTAATAATTCCCTAAATCTCGATGCAGAGTTGCAGTGAAAAGACAGATGCGTGCTGTGTTTTACTCTGAAGCGCATTGGACCTATCGCTAAGCCCCGCCCCTCTTCGCAGGGGGAGACAGTTTGAGAGCCAGCTCACCCACTGTAATGTAATTTTCACGGATTTAACACATTAAATACTCGTTCATTTTTGGAACCAGAGCTACGAAATCTCTTCCAAATCCGTCAACAAGGCCTGCCGTATGCACTGTAAAAATGTGTGCATGACAATTTTTAAAAAAACGGAGTTTTATGATTAAAACTTAGCTCTGGTCCATAGCGTTAGAAGGAGCGTCTCCTTAACGCTATGTTACTTTCCAGTCTGTGCTTCGCCTCGTCAAACAATATGTAATGGAGCCCGGGGTATTTAATTTTGTTATTCATATGAATAAGGCAAGGCTAGTGATGTTAACACCACTGTTCTAATTATTAATTATAACGTTATATATATGGCTAACTAGCCTTGTTGGTACAAGCCTGACCGTCTTGATCCAAGGCTATGGCTAATGTTAACCAAGCCAGACTCACCTAAAGTATAATATTAACGTCAACGTTTACACAGGCTATTTTTTCATTCACTACCATGTTTAAAGGAAGAAGGTATCATGCCTCATATTGCACTTTGATTTAACAATTGAGTATTGAATATTTTATATATTTTAAGATTTTACTTAAACATTGGACATCTTGAATGTTGTTTTCATTTAAGACCATGGGCAAAAGTTCCTTGCTTTAAGTGTTTTACAGAATAAATGGAAAGCAAAGATATACTTGTCTCCCTTTTTTTTTTTTGCTGATCCGAAAAATGATCCGATCCGTTACTCAAAACCGTGATACGATCCGAACCGTGAGTTTTGTGATCCGTTGCACCCCTAGTTGGAGGTATCAAACAAGCCTCAAACCATCACTCTGCTGCCAGATATGCAGTAGATATCGATGGATCACTTTAAGGGTTATTTCTCCTGACTCATTTGTTAAATGGACTTGCTACGGAAAAATAGTGACACTTAGAAACTATGCATTGGCCAGAAATCGTCGCGAATCGTCTACCAATAAGGTTAAAACACAGTGCTTGTGTTTTCCACTAATAGTTTGGCTGCAGGAGCAACGAATGTCTCAGTTGCTGGCGAGACCTTCACTATACATCTGCACAAAGGAGTTAATGCACAAGTTAAAGACATGACAATATCGAGGGTCAGGCAGTTAAGCGTGTTCCGCAGAGTAACCCTTGTCGCAACCCGCGTAAATCCGGGGTCGTGAGCCGGGTCGCAGACCTGGGTCGGATAACCCGGGTTGAGCCTTTCACACCAATGGCAAACACGGGATTTACCCGTCATTGCTTCGATGTGAAAGGGCTATTAGGGTCTCTGTTTTTATTTACCAGAATGGGGTGTCCATCATTACTGCATACAGTGGAAATTTTTTTATGTTCCCATTCTCTTATATTCCTGTTCTCACCCTCTGAAAAATACTACGTATGTCATGGTCCATGGTTATTTTTTTCCTTTTTCGCTACGATTCTCGTCCTCTCTCTCCGGTTAGTAATCTATTTTTTTCCACGTTCCTTTCCGGGGTTTTGCTTCGCCTCGCCTATTATTCGTTTCACCTGTCCTACTACCTGCGAGGTATTTAAGCACCTCACTTCCGCTTCCCGGCGCTTCTTTTTCTTATCGACTTACATTGAGCCAGGTATAGTCAGGTACAAACGTCCTCATAATATTAAAGCTTTGCTTTATGTTTACGAGGGACTTGCTTGAGTTACTTTAGTTTTTCCGTTGAGGATTATTTCTCGTTTGTGCTAATTCTGTTCCACTTAATTCGTGCTGTTCTCTCTGAGACCGTTTCCTTTGTTGTTTCATTTTCTTTTCACCTTCTTACCGGCTGTTTTAGTGTTATGTGCCGAAGGTGTTTCATTTCGGTTGTTTCCCTGTATCAGCGCTAGTGTTTGAGCTTGGGAGACTTAGTTTTTGTTCTTACTCACTCGTGTTTTCGAGTTTGCCCATTTTTCCTGGGTTGATTATTATTTGGCTGTTTAGCCAGAAGTATTTATTCCTTTTTTTTCTGCCCATTAGCGGTTTAAGCTCCTTTAGTGGTCCTCACCTTTGTGGGTGACTTGTTCTGACCCCCCATTCCCATCGCATTTGATTCTTCGCTAACTGAAAGCATTACAATGTAGAAATTGATACATTTGATAGGCCAGGCCCATTGAAAGTAAATGCTCTAGGCATGGGATTTGGGCAGCCATATTGCATCTGCCAACGAGACAGTTATCTCCCTCAGGTAATTAGCATTGACTGAAGAAACACAAATTGTAAACAAGTACAAATTTGAGTTTGAAAAGCTGTAAACCAACTTCAAACCTTCCATTCAAAATCATATAGGCAGTTAAAGCCATGTAACTCCTTGTTTACAAATTCAGTTAATATCTAAAATACCAGACACTAATAGTTAAAGTGAATAACTCTCAGGGTCTAGGGAACACAGTAGGTGACACAGTTTTGCGGTTAAATAGATTTTGTACTTTCTTGACAGTGAAAGTTTAAAACAAATAAAAAATGGGGCTGCTGGGTAAAAGAAACGCCGCTTGTGGTGCATGAGTGAGCACCATGGTCATGGATCGAATCCTTGCCCGTGCCAGTGTCGACTGTGGCTGGCAGCCCTTGTGGCACACTTGGCTTCACGTCGCCCAAGGGGTATATGGAAGGGATTTAGCTGGCGGGGATGGCAGTGTTCATTGCTCGTGGCTTGCTCTATGCACATGTGTATGATTGGGTCTCCTCCGCCCCCATTCTGCATGTGCGCGGCTTGTGCCTGCGGTGTGAAAAGAAGCGGCTGGATGGCACCACGAGTTGTCTTCACTCTCCCGAGCCGGCAGCAGGGGGCATATATGAGCACGCTTGTACATAGTTGGCGAATTTGACTTTTCAAATTCTGGTGGGATTGGAGATGCCAAATTAAAAATTAAAATAAAAGTTTTTCATTTGATTAACAACCTTCTGCAAATATGCATGTACTGTAGCACACCTGATCCCAGGAGATGCAATGAGCAAAAAATATTTTTCCCATGATCATATTTGCATTTATTATGCTCTATTTTGTGTGATGTTCAAAGCAAGAGACATACTGTTCAGAGACTGAACCCTTCACAAATGTATGTATAAAAAATGCATTATATGCTACAGTGGTTTTTTACTGGTGGTTTTCTATGTAAAAAACCACCAGTATTAAGGTATGTTGACAGTGGCAAAAAATTCAAGACTTCATGTCTTAAAAATGATTATAAAGGAGCAGCTTGCTGCTGTGATATTTTTTCTGCTGGAATGTGGAAAAGTAAACTGAGCTGAAGGAAGTGCAGGAGAATACCCAGCATTCCTGTACACAGGAAGAGGAAGTGCGAGCATTAGTCATGCCTGCCACTTCTTCTGTATTCCAACCTGCTCCTTTGCCCCCGCGTGCCCTGTGAATGGGGGGAAGCGGTCAGCATCATGACGGCCGTCCAAAACTCTAAGTGCGAGAGTGCGACTTGCTTTGATGTGCCGCTCCGCGCGATGCGCACTTCCAACAATTTTATACTTTTGTCGCATTCCTTTCGATCCGTAATTGTATTGCTGTCGTAAATCCATAAAAATAATAATTCTTTGCATTGTTATACGTATGGACTCTGACGAATGACAGACCTGTCCCCAACGTAAGCAAGCTACAGTTCATTCAACAGGCTGCTTGATCATTTGCGCTTATTCCCTTAAGCTTAAAGGGACTTAAACAGTAAGTATGGGGAAAGGTCATTGTAATGAGTAAAGATGAGGATATGCTGTATAAAAATGTAATATTGCTTAAAGTGTATGGGGAGGGGCGGGCATCCATTGGATTTGTCTCTCAGAGAGTTTGTTTCCTCAAAATTGGGAAGCACCCCTCACCCCCCGTCACCAACCCATCCCATAAACTGCTTCGATTCAACACATGGGAAAGACCTAGAAAGCTTCCGGGCACATTTGTCTGATTCTAAGGGTAGGGTAGATGCCTGTTGTGTAAAAAAAAAAAAAATAACATTTTTTAAAATTATTATCTAGTTGTATAATTTAACGCAACCGCGAGCCAACATTTCCTCCTGAATGGGGTGTGGCCTTTTATTATATGTGCAACCCAGAAATAGTAAAACAATGTGACATTGTGAAGGTTACTTTGTAAATGTTTTGCAGTAACAACCCCATTACAGTCCTGGCTTCATTTTGTTCTGTGTCATAACAGACCAGCAAGAGTGCTGTTTGTACAGGCAAATACAACAGGCATGTACTAAACAAAAGAGAAAGATCAACACCGTTCCTGGCCGGGTTAAGATAGGCAACACTCAGGCGGCTCTTATCCTGGCTTTCTTTCTTTGATTCAGGTACAGTAGCAGAATCAGTTCAGCATACTGCTGGCACTGCAGCACATGGTTCAGGGCATTGTGACATTGAAAGAGAAAGCAATGTTTCATTGATCTGATTAGACCGTGCCCTTGTTTGTTAAGTGCAAGGCAAGGAGCAGTAATGTGACTCGGACTGTTTTTGTCGCACAGAAGTGGTGCTAAAGTACACCTTTGCTGGTGCGCCAGGTATAGTGTCACCCTGCTTAGTATTTTGCATGCAGTGAAAACACACAGGGATACACTGGCACTACAATAGCACCAGCCTCTCTTCATGAGGTAATGATTACACTGCTTTTCATTTATGAGTTGGGTGATAGTCATTTGCTGGCTACTACAGACAACCACAATTTAAAATCATGCACTTCTGCATCCTGTACTTCAGTCAAAGTTATTTTGCGTAGAAATGTATCACCAGCCTATAACTAGCTATAACCTCAAATTCTGCTTTGCTTGTTTTCTTAAAAATAACTGTATCAGTGTGGTGTTGGTTATCATTGTCCATTATTTATTTTGTAGTGGTCACAGATTCCCTGTCGAGAGTTACTTTGCAAGCATTAGTAGGAAACGGTTCAGTACAAAATAAATGTCAAATGCAATACACAACAGGAGACGCTTAAGATTGCAATCATGAAAATATTATTAATATATATGATTAAAAATTAAAACCAGCGAGAATTGTTAAATTACAGTCTTAGACATTTGTTGAAGACCTGATCTGATTTCATGGTGTCATGTGAAAATCAGGATCTAAGAAATGCAAGGTAAAATAAATACTTTTGCAAAATGTGATATAACCAGCAATACATACAGGACCATTTGAACCCATAAGGAAAGTTTTGGATTGACAACATGACTCATTAAAGCTACGCATTATAATAAAAACATTTAGAAAATGTTAAATGTAGGAAATCCAGCTTCAGAAAATGACCAGTTCTTTTGTAATTAAACATTAATTACAATGTTAATTTTCCGATGGTGCGTGCGGTGTGCGTGTGCGTGTGTGTGTGTGTGTGTGTGTGTGTGTGATTTATTTTGATATTTCTGTTAATTCATGGACTGTTCAGTCCCATGGATTTTATGATACAGTATTGTGTCTTAAAAGCCTGTATTTATTTAAGAGGAGAAGGAAGTCATATCTTTGCTAGCATCTGTGTGCCATCTAAAGCACCCAGCATTTGCTACAATCCTTACATGCTACCATTAAACACTTCATGAAATATGACACCAAAATAAATATATGGATGTATAATACTTTCATATTTCATGAAATTTGGCTACTTAATTAACAAAATGCTGACAGATTCTGACCAGACATATCCCATATTTTCTAACAAACTTTTTTTCTAAAGAATTATGTCAGACGGGTCAAAAACATGGAATTTTTGCTTTGGAGCATTAGCTACTTTAAAGGCCTCTGAAGTTTTTCTTTTTCTAACAGAATCTTTACTCTTGAATCATTGTTCACGTTTAAGTGAAGAGAAGTGTTTCCACACACCAGCCCAGATTTAATCCAAGTTTTTAAATGGGTTCAGAGCAAGGTCACAGCTATCTCTCTGCTCCTTTTCCTTCGACAATCAGCTTGTGTCCAAGAAGATTTGAATGTGTATGGGAAACTGCGCATGGAGCCAAATGCAATACTTCAAGGCCTATTCCCATCAGGGCCCAAGTCTTTTAAAACGGCACCATCGCCAAACCCGTCTGAACTCTCCTGTTCCTCAATTACTTATATGTCAACAAACAATACTCTAATCATTTTTATAACTGAGACAATGTTTTGCAAATTATTGTAAACCAGGGAATTAAAACAATGCAATGCATGATAATTAAATACATACCACAGGAACAAGAGCTTTATGTGCAGAAAAGCCAGTACCAGTTGATAAAGCTGAAAAATACTACTAAAATACGCGTTAAATGGTCATTGTATTAGCACACGTATATCGTCTAATAATTTCACATCAGTGCAGTACTAACATGTTGCATACTTTAATATTTATCCATAAGAACAACATTGGCATCATAGTCACATTCAGCCAAACAATACTCTATAAAAGTAACGTCATTTTTCTTTATATTGCCACATTCACAGTGCTGAACAATGATCTTACAAAACGGGCATATACTGTCTTTCCTGTCATTTGTGGTTGGATTGATTAGATTTTGAGTGCTAGGTGTACAATACATTTCTGAGAAACGGTCTTACCAGATAAATTTTCTTTTTGCATTTCATCGAGTGATTCTGCCATCCAGATGGATGCAGGTAGCTTATCCCACCACTAGAGGGCCCGTGTGGGGGAAAATAGTTTGTTTCGGATGTATGGCTATGGATGGGAAGAATGACTAGATTTGTGAGGTGAACATGCCGCAAATATGCTGCATGTATTATATAACTGTCATTTTATGAATGCGTTGCAGATTTTTTACACTGGACTCTAACTCCCATCCTTCCCTTCATTAAACTCTTGGTTCTGTGCATGATACCGTGGACCTGGAGTGCGTTCAGTTGTCAGATCGCCAGAAAACCTCTTTCCAAATTTTCGATGGGAGGGAATTTATTGCAACGTCCATAATCTCCAACAGTTCCGAAGAAAGCTTAACAATGTTCGTTTCTCGCCCACAGTACTACAGTACGTCATTTCTTTTACTGGATCTTACAGCGTTTTCATTCTTTCTACCTCACTGAAGCATAGCCGCTCTTTTTAAAACTACCCTTTAATCTCTCTTCTCCAGTCCGAGCCCATTTTAGGATAGTCTCGCATCTGCAACTTTTTTTTTTCTTTCCGTAAGTTCTGGAGATCGCAGAGTCGTGTGTACGTCCTCCAAACAGCCAGATGCAAAGTCATTGCACTAAAGACTGCGCTGCTTATGTTGCTGATGCAGGCAGTCCGCAGGTGCCCAAATCAAGCCACCGGTGCCTGATAAGGTGGAGGATGCCCTGTAGGTCAGGTAAATTATGAAGCGGGGTGGAATGGGTTCAGTGCAACAAGAATTGATGCTTTAGGTAAGGCTTATCACCTGGGAGTCCAGAGACCTTCGTTACTCTTTCCGCTGCACTGTCCCTGGATCCTGCAGCCCCAGAGTGTGTGACTCCATTCCCCCCAGTCTCCCCCAGTCCCCCCCCCTTCCCCGTAGCTACTCACTTAACTGGCAGCACAAACGCATGAGCATCGCGCAAACAGGAAACGAGGGGGAAGGAGAGGAGTCCGTTATCCCCAGAGATTTCCTTACACCATGAGAGAGAGAGAGAGAGAGAACCGCTGGATTTTCCATGCTGCCAGCTGTGTGTGTGTGTGTGTGTGTGTGTGTGTGTGTGTGTGTGTGTGTGTGTGTTTCTGGTCGAAAAGCGTGTTTTTGAGCAGCAGTGAGAGGTGGCTCTGGGGGTGGGGGCGGGGGAGCATCAGTCACTGGCTGGTATCAGTGCTTTGGCTCCAGGACGGCGCTGGGGGCTTGGACCGGAGTTGGAGTCCGCCCCACCAGGGTCATGTACAGGCCGATTGGTCTGGAGGGGCCCTGGTCGCCCTCCGTCTCCGGCACGCAGCACAGGGCAACGTCAGGGCCTACCCCGGGCCTTGCGATCTGTATAAACATCATTAGCCCCATAGCATGCCTCAGGCACTATTCATTTTCATTAGAGCAACAAACGGCCCCCGCACCACGCGGCGGCATTAGCGCACAGGATGAGGGCCCCCGAAAGCGGCACGGGGACCAGCCTGTCCCGCGCCTTTGATGTCCCGCTGCCGTCAGGCCGACTGAGAGCCCCTGATAACGACACGAGCAGCCAGCATAAATCTGGGACTGACGTCATGTGAGAAAGCAGAGAGCGGACAGACGGGGAACGTGCAATCCAACATATAATCTTAACGTGTTTAGAGAGCCTGCAGTGTTTGCACACACAAAATGTCTCTTCCGTTTTGTTTTGTTTTTAAAGAGATGGGATGTTCCCCAATTTCTCACTTCATTCAGACCGGGAGAAAGGAGAGGGGGTTACTGACGGGGACTGAGATGGGATCACAGTACAGAAAGTGCTATGGTGGGTAATGAAATCCCCAGCTGCACAGGGGATTTATTTTTTACATGGGTTGAGAGTCAGCCACCCTACGTACGGCACCAAACGGTCTCCCCCTCTTTTCAGGTTTTTAACAAGCAGGGATTAAAGTCGGAGCGCTGCGGGCAACGGTCTTACCGTCGGAATGTAACGATGGCTGATGAAGCATTTTCAAATTATGGTGATTCTGAGCAGGGTTGCTCTGCGATTTACAAAGAAAAAATTGCTTTCGAGAAATGTTTGTAAAAATTGGGGTTGCCATAACGATTACCCAGAGACCCCTTGGGGCTTGAATTTGTGGGACCAGCCAGGCAGAGGAGGTTGTAAACCAATGCAGATATGTCCTTTTAAATCTTGCGGTTTTAATACATGTATTACATCAGTGCAATACTTTTCAACACTAGGGTTTACGGTTTATCCCTGTGTGTTTTCACTGAATGTAAAGCGCCTCAGCAGCTCTCTGTGTAACTACATGCATTGCTTGGAGTACACTTAAAAATAGTCACAGACACCCAGTTCCTTTGCAGCTTGCAATGAAAACATGGCCCTCTCCTTGATCCCGGCACTGGCTGACCGCTAGGGCCTTTTTGACCAGGCAGCCAATTAATTACAGACGTGCCTTTAAAACTTCCTGTTTTCCCCCCCTTTAATTAGCTAATCTGCATCGTGCTTAAACAAGAGGAAATACCCAGGAATAGTTCCCAGTTTCAGCACATTCAATTATTTTGTACCAAGAGCAGATTGCATCGGGTTGCGCTAATGTAAAGATCAACAATGTTTGATCGAGGGGAAATTATGTCTGTCATTTCTTCCTGTTTCAGTGGCATTATTGTGGGAATGGCGAGGGAGAAAAGCGCACATAGAAGCTCGGCCGATGCCCTCGCTGCGAAAGTACGTGCCCGGAGTCAGGGCCATCCGACATCAATCTCTGACTCTGGCTGTTTATTATTGCGTTCAGCCGCTTACTTATTGAAAGAAGAAAGAAGGAAAAAAAAAACCTTGATTTATGTGCCCGTTCTCCATTCTTCCTGTCTTTATTTTCATACCCCCAAACACTTGTAGTTTCGCTCTCTGTTTTGGGTTGATTAGCTTTTTATTCACACTGCATTGTGTCCATGGCTACCTGTATTGACTGTACTGTAGTCCTTAATTATAAATAGATAGGTAGATGGATACTGAATAACGGGTACAGTGTGCTTCTGCAAACACGTCCAGAGACTACAGGTCACGCTGTTCACATATACACAAATCCACACACAAGCATAGCAGGCAGCATCCCATTGTGTCCAGCATTTTTGCATCAGATATTGCCCAGTTACACAAGCGCAACAAGAGCTCAGAACTTTTAGATCCACCTGTGTTACATTAATTATTGCAGCACCCAGCTTCCTGGTTCAGTGTCCTTAAGGCTAAATGATCCAGCTGGTTTTACTGTCGAACATCGGCACCGTATTGCTTTGTCCTGATGGTAGCACCACGTAGAACTGTCTTTTGGGCGTCTGGGTTGTTCTTGCTCTGGCGCACGTCTTTCAAACAGCCCCTTTCGGCCTTTGCGCTGTGCACAGGACAGTTCACCATTGTGCAAAGCCTGTCGCAGACAGTACAGCAAGTTGCTGATAGGATTATATTTACACTGCATTATCTCTCCCCTCTCTTCTCTAACACTGTACATTTTCATTCATTCAATCGTGTTACTTATGTTGTTTTCAAATGCCGCAACAATGTTGCAAATTGGAAGCTAAATAACCACAAGTTAAATAATCACATTCTGCTACGTGGGCGGTGAGCGGGGTGTATTATTGCCACCAAAATAAATTATAGAAATAAAATAAAATGATGCGTTATAAATCATAGTTAGGATTTTTAAACGTAACTAGCCGAATAGAGGGTGGTCGAATGAGAGCGGGAGAAGAATAAAATATGCATTTTCATAATTAGAGTGACTAAAAATGACATTTAATGTTTCAAAGGAGAATTCATCTGTTCATAAACGCACTGCACTTGGATTGTCAAGGTATTCAAGTAATGCCCTTTTCCATCATGAACTTGAGCTCACCTCCAGCCTCACCCGCAGGCCTTTCAGGCACAAACAGGAAAGAGGGACGACGAGACGTTTTCATCGCACACCAACAAAGGTCATTTTTCAAGCGACTTTCAAAGTCATGGGAACAATTTTTCTCTTGACCTCTACGTTATTTTCGAGGGCAAGGCAAATTCAAGAAATATTTTATTTCTTTAATGGTTTAATGATTTAAATTTAAAAAAAAAACCAAGTTCTGTTCAAATATAGTGTGCTGTAAACCATTCTCTTTCTGAGAGCGACTGCAATGTAAATATCTATTTTTGCTGAGTGCATCACTCTTTGGAAAGCCATGGCTTTCACCACACTACCCACTCTGTCCACAGTGAAAACCAGGAATGCTTTGATGTCGTTCGTTTTTTTATAAAGCACACTCTTAATGGCCTTGGAAACTGGGTGCGTAACATCATTTCTAGACAGGAACGTTTCAGCACAAAAGAAATGGCGCTAAGGAACCCTAGCAAAGACCATTTTGTGAAATACTCATGACAAAGTAAACCCATTTTTTACTGGAGCTCCTCTCCTCTCCCACTTTGAAGCATGTCACAGGTGCCGTTTGTTTTACCCGCCTAATCCAGCCCTTGCTTGAAGCAGCAAGCCATAGTACAGTAGCGCACACTTCAGTTGGACGGTAAAAGGAGCCAACTGGAATTGGCTCTTTGTAACGAAACCGCGTAACCGCGTTTAATTGACCAACACACGTTGCTGTACTGAAGCTGTGACTTTGATAATAATGAGCCCCGAGAGCGTATTTTGGCGTACGTTCAGGGTGTCTGACAATTCCCTGGCTTTCTCAAAGCTGTGATTCTCACGGGTAGCACTTCTTTGCATCTTCTTGTTTGGGGCTGATTATACATGGTCTTGGCTCTGTTGCCTCTCCCATAACTTGTAATTAGCAGCGGAGTAGAGTGGAGGTTTTTTTTTGAGAGGGAAAGAAAAAATATATTTGTGGGATTGAGGGGATGGGGAGGAAGCTTATGGGTGCGGGGGATGATGGGAATCTGACATCATAACAGAAGAAGCGGCAGCAGTGACCGGAGGCTCCCCAGCGCCAATAATCTGTCATGCCCCCCTTCTTTTCCACCTCCCCCCTCCCCTTCTCAATAAACAGGTTTGTTATCATACCACTAACATTTATTTAACCCTTTTCTCCGGCTGTATATCGGTGAAAAGGAAGGTGGTCAGCTTTGGAGGGGGAGGCCAGTTCCTCAACCCCTCTGGCAGGAATATCACGTTTCCTGTACATTACACCCAATCTGTCAATCTGGAGCATGTCACCCCCCCTCCCCCCCTCTCCCACCCAGACACACACACTCGTCCTGCTTGGCCCCCAGCTCAAACTCCAAAGCTGGCCCATCTCTCTCTCCTCCCGACACCCTGACTGTATCCCCTCCTCCTGCCATCCCGCTCTGCTGATCTCTTCCAAACTCCTCCGTATCTGTTCATATTCTCCCTCACCCCCCCCCGACGTTCCACATTTCGGTTGTAGCCGTTGGAGGCGTTTTGCGATGGAGGTGAAAAGGGGAGGCTGACGTCACCCTGGCGAAGGACTCACTGTGGACGGTCAGGGCCCTCGCCCCCTCCCCTTTCCCTCCTATCCCCCCATCCCCCCCCCCCCCCCTTTGGGATTGTGCAGGGAGCTCTGTCCCACACATCCCGCGCCGGATGGCTTGTTTTTCTAATTTTTATTATTTGAAGGAAGAAAACGCAGCCGATACCAAAATAAATAGCAGGCCCTTGGATGAGGCTCTTTGTTTCAGAATGAGATATCTCCCAAATATGCTGTTTTTCACAGAGAGCAAATGGAAAGCTCTCTGGGTCTGGAAAGTATAACTTGTCTCGTCTTTAGCCCTTTGCTAAGGCCATGGAGTGGCTGATTTAATCTTCAAAGAGGATCGTAATTTTACCACCACTTCAATGATTAAAAATAGGCCCACCCTCATGTTTTCCATTCAAACGGTCTGTGTCCAGTGTCACCTCAAATCCAGCCTTGCACAATTTTGATGAAGTGATGCTTTTTTGTGCTTTGTGATTGTTGAACATTTTATTGTTAAAATGTAATGTTTATCGCTGATCCACCTACCATTTAAACTGGCTATCTAGTTACATTATTCAAGAAATGGCATGTTCTACATCATGATTCTCAAGGTGTTTTGCAACAAATGTGGATGGAGAGTTCTTTTTGGAGATTTCTTTAAAGCGTTTGTGTCTTTTGCAAGTTTTGCAAGCTACCATTTTAGCGTAAATATGTGTATGCAACATTGTCACGTATTGCCAAGAGCTTTTCCGATTTTGATAATATATTTTATAGCAATGCATTGCAGTGTGTTCCATTTCTATAAGAGTACATTTTTAATTATGTTATTTGCCTTGAATAATAATTATTTTTCTTATCTATGATCATGATGAGCCTTAACGTGATGGACCTGGACTGCAGCAGTCTACAAGGCCATGGCACTTTACTTAATCTGCTCTGGTAACACATTTGACACCCTGAATAGATTACAGAGTATATGTTTGAGTTGAATTGTAAGTAGTTAAGCATTTGCTGTATATAAAGGCAACTACCTTTGCTAAAAGGCAGACACACACTCATGAGAAAAGGACAACACTTTCCTTTTTAAATGCATTTTGAGAGAGGCTTGTTATTGGGCGACTGTAACTGAAGAATTCCTCCCAAGAGAAAAAAAAAACAGTCCTGAAATGTACTTTTATTTGGTACTCGTCCAGCTCTAGGGAGAGAAAGCTGCTGCCCGATGCCATTACTGGGCTATATCTCTCACACCATGAAGACATTTTCTTTCTGTTGTTGTGTAAGAATTGGCTGATTTCAAGTGACCTTTTGACTTGTATTCAAACCTCCCCTACCCCCACCCCAAAAAACAAACAAGCTATGCTTTCCCTCCCTCTTAATTTCAGTGTCTGGATTTCAACTGGATTTGCCACTATGCGCAACAACAACAGAATGTCCATGAATATTATAACAACTTTGGGCTGACAGCTTTTGCGCAACGGATTTCCAACAATGCAATTTAAAAGCTGACTGTTGGAGGTGCTTCAGCTCCCATTCTAAGCACCAGTAGATTTAGGTGCCCAATAGTGTGTTACAGCGTGGCTGAGTGGTTTTTCTGTGGATTTACATCAGCTGAAGCTGGGGCCTTTTTGTGCAGGCTCGCAGTGATACTCAACACAGCCAAAGGCAGACGGAAAGGAAGTAGACTTGCCTTCTGGGGTCAGGGATGTTTTAGTTTGCATATACGCTTTTCATAAGTGAACAGTGCAGGAATGAATAGAAAGGACTCTGCATAACTTCTAAGAAACATTGCAAAAAAAGTAGGCATATATAAAAATTTTGAAAATGATTGGCGGCTATTAAAATTATTAAAATTCTGGCGGCTATTCTTTTTCTCCCAGTTTAGAGAGACTTGCCGCCTTTGCAGGTCTGCCCCACTGCTGAAACTCCCTCTGTCGATTGTCGCTACGCAATCCACAGATTCGCACAGCTACCTGCGCATACGCAACTTGTGCAGGGAGACTGCCTGTGCCCAATCGACCGGAGTAGGTGCTGTTACAACAAGTCAAGGATATACACTGTTATGATGAACTCCTTGCCACAGTTAGCATGGCAATGGTCAGACATGGGCTGTGTCTGAATCAATGCGCTTCCATACTAGTGAGTATGCTTGTTGAGTACACTGGATGAGAAAGTTAAGTTGGTTTTCTAAATGTAGTATACTTAAAATGTATGGAGGATATTTTTCGCATTCTACATGTTGCATACTAAACAGTATGCAGTAAACGGTACACAGTATGCAGTAGATAGGGCTCTGATTCGCACACATCTGCGGCCATTTAATTCCGGTCTCAGGGTGCATCACTGCAAAAGGGACTGGTGTTTTATTCAGTAATGCCGCCAGGGAGTCCCGATGGCTGCTATGTTTTATTCCAGACTTGTATTCATACTGTAATGTAAACTAGACGGATGTGCCGAAGGAGAATTGACCTGTGGATGTGCACGACGGTGCACTGATTCTGAATGTGGAGTGCAGGGCTTAACCAGGCTGCCTCCGTGCCTCGTTCTCCACTGTAAGTTTCTTTCCATTTTGCTTTTCTTTCGCTATTCACTCTCTAGCACCTGTCACTGCGCTCTTATCTTGATGCGGTCCCCGGGTGATGGCGAGGCCTGCCGCCTGCCTGTTTTTAAGGTTTCCTCAAGCAGAACGTCTCCTGACCCCCAGCCCCCGCCTCCACACCAGCGATCTGCGGGGCCCCTCGCAGGCCCCTGGGACGTCCATGCCGTGTTTATAATTAGGCCCGGCACCTCTGGACCACTTAGCGAGTGATTGATTCGTAAAACGGCCCTTTGGGGACCGCTGATTGATAGACGGTAGGCAGGTGGGCGGGGATACTAGGACCTGGGGTTTTCCTCTCTCTCTCTATCTCTCTTGTCCTCTCTCTCCCTCTTTCTCTCTCTCTCCTGTTCTCTTTCTTTCTCTTTCTTTCTCTCTCCCTCTCTCCCTCATGTCCTATTTTTTTCTCTCTCTCTCCCTCCTGTCCTCTCTCTCTTTCTCTTTCTCCCTCCTGTCCTCTCTCTCTTTCTCTCTCTCCCTCCTGTCCTCTCTCTCTCTCTCTCTCTCTCTCTCCTGTCCTCTCTCCTCCTGTCCTCTCTCTCTTTTCACTCTCTCCCTCCTGTCCTCTCTCTGTCTCCCTCTCCTCTGTCCACTCCTCTGATGGCTTTCCCCTCTAGAGGCCCTTGGGGGGTGTGAAATGGAAAGCGGGGTCGTCCTGGAGCCAAGACCAGTAAGCCCTCCGATTATGACGTGCCGCAAAAGGTGGGAAAGCACTAATTCTCTAACCCTCCCACCGAAGAGCTGCAGCATTACTATGGGAAGGGAAAGGGATGTCAGCACTTTGCAACCCCATCCTCCTTCCCTCCCCCGTCTTTGGCTCCACCCCACTCCACCCAACCCCACCTCCAAACATTTGCTGACAGCAATTGCCCAATTAATTAGACGCAGTGTTTGGGCCTTGGAGTGCGAGGTGTAAATACACTCTGTGTGGTCGAAGAGGTTTACTCTGGTCATGAACAATGTGTGTGTGTGCCTCTGTGCAGTGCCGTGACTGCTTAAAAGAAGGCAACAAAATCAATAAGGACAATTCACTTGACAGGCTTAACAGTTTTGTAGTCACAGCCAGCACTCAGTCAGGTTATTATTCACAGGCATGAAAGCCAAGAGGACCATAAGTTACGCTGCACCGCATATTTAAGGTGTCAGAGTGTTAAATAGAGGCGGGAGGTGCAGCTGGAAGTACAGAAGGGTGGCCGCAGAGCGAGCTTCTAAAAAAGCGCAGGACGCGTCCAACTGTGCTGCGGTTTAAGGCGCTGCTAGCGGGGCGCTGCTCTGGTAACTGATCTGACACTACCCCTTGCCAACCCCTTGATTTATGCATCCCAGCCTCCTGGGTTTCCTGCGTATGTAAGCAGCGCCGCTGTTTGCCTTGCGGTTTTCCGGGAAAGCCGCAGGAGTGTCTGAACGGCTTTGGTGGCACAAAGGCGCCAGGGCCTTGCCCTAATGCCCTGGGCCTGCTCGCTCTTTCGTCACGTCTCTCGAAAACTCCCCCTTCCCCCACGCCCAAAACTGCAACCGTCTCCTTCGCTGATTGAACTCCCTTACCTGCCTAGACTGGACCACAGATGGCTGACCCTTCCCTGACCTCTCACCGGTAGACACACCCGCGCCCGGCGGTCTTTGATCAGGTGTTGATGTGTATGTACAGTAGGGGCTGCTCTCACACACACACACACACACCAGCGGTGCTGGCTCCTACACACAATAGGCAGTTCCGTTGCGGCGTCTCTCGCTACGTGAGGGATTACACATCATTAAAGCACGGCAAGTGTGAAGTTAATATACCAGAGTAGAGCTTTACCCATTCCAAGCTAAATTTTTCATGTCAACATGGTCCATTGTTGCTTGGCATTTACACCTGCACAAGCCGTAGGAACAGAGCAGTGGCAATCCAACGGCTGCTTATTCCTCTGCACAGCTGCCAAGAAATGTGAGAACATTATGTGTTCGTTGAGGTTTTTAGCTGTATTGTACAATCAGGGAGTGCGAGGTTGAAACAAAAGTGGAAAATGTGATTCGGGGAGACATCTGGTACATTTCTTTATTAAGTACAATCAAAATGGTGGCAACGTAGGCTTTTCAACAAATGGCATGGTGGCATTACCAAAAAAGGGGACAAGTTACCTGCAAGTGAAAACAAAGATCGTGTTTCTTATTGTGAAGCACTTGGCTAGGCAGCACACAGCGCTGAATGTAAGAGGCTAAAGCCGTTCATCGTTCGTCATCTAGAGAACTACAGCATTCTGTCATCCTCAAACATTTTTATTCAAGTTTATTCTGATATTTTCCAGCCCCGGTGTCTCTCCCTGATTTGCAATGCCCAACATCGACTAAAGGGCTTCTTTTTCAATCTGTAGCTATGCCACCGCAGCTGCTGAGCTATGACGCATCTGGGGGGTCAAAGGCAGGCACATCACAGGTGTAATGGTGTTGCCCTCACAACTGAGTCTTCTTCCCAAGGATGACACTATAGCCATGTCATATGCAGCCTTTACACCTGTAAGTGCTGGCATGATCTCAATTCAATCCAGGCTACTGATTTGATTCAATGGCTTTACTATGCACACAAGCAGGTTTTCTTAAGCAAAGGCACCACTCAAAGGCTTGTTTTTTTTTCTTTCTGTAATCTCATGACAATTTCTCCAATAAAAACAATAAAATCATTATTCCCCTCAGTTGTTTGTTTCTTGTAGTGCGGCTTGATTATAATGAATTCCCGTGTGATGTGGACATGGATCCATAATTCATTCATTTTGCACAAAAATTTGTCTTGAATCTAGTCAGTACCCTTTACAGTTCAGTAAATGTTTTCCTTTAGAAAACTCTTAAACGTTCCCCTGAGAACCTTAAAATGTGTTGGGAATATGCATTGTTTTAGGAATGATAAATCATTCCCTAAAAAGGCCTCATATGTTATTTTGGCAGAAACAGCCAAACAACATCAGATATTCCCATCTGAGAATATGTTTAAGAAAAAGTTAGCAACAGGCATATAGCCCCCTTGTTGATCCATTCTCAGCCACATCGCTTCCAATGCAAGTGTAACAGGGGATAGCGCGAGCGGCCATTCCGCACTCCTGCCCCCTACACCTAAGCAGGTGTTTGATGGACCCACCACACTCAAACAGTACAACGACACGAAGTAAGGAGGAGGTGAAGCTGCGCCAGGAGCTCCGAGAACAACCGACGGCCTTGGGGAGGAGCCTGGCAACTGAGTTGAGGCAGCAGCGCGCTCCGGGCGCCGTTGCCTCCCTGCCTGGGGGCGCTGAGACCCGGGGGGCGCTGAGACCAGGGGGGCAGTTATTAACCATCAGTATGCCCCTTTTTCAGAACAGCACTTCTTCCCATATCGTTGGGTTGCAGCGAGGGAGGCCCATCTGTTGCGAGTGTGGTGAGGTGGGCCATGTGCAGCAGAGATGTCCCAACCGTCGCCGCGAGAGGGAGCCGTTAAACTCCAACCCCTGGCCACGGTAGGGCACACGGGCGGGACGGCAGTGGGAAGGAGTGCTGGGTATGTACCCCCAGGTGGAGAAGCAGGTTGGTGGGCGGAAATTCCCGTGCCTGATTTGGCGGTGGGCTGAGGTGTTTGTGGCCCACGGGGAGGACTTTGGTATGACCGATGCCGTTCTCCATAACATTCCAACGGGAGATGATCCCCAGAGTCGCAAAAGACATGCCCACCCCCCCCACTAGTCTTGCCAGTCTGCAGTTATTAATCCCTCCCCACAATTTTACCACCCTGCTGGGCAGTTTCTGGCTCTTACCCCCCCAGGTAGTGTTCCCGTTCCCACACAGCACATGCTCAATCCCCACACGTTTGTAGTGCACACAAAAGGAAGTATGAGGCAAGAATTAACGCACACGCTCACGCTCACGCTCGCTCGCTCGCTCACATTATTCAATTCCCCAATCACGTACCTAATTAGTTCTCGTTATTCAATCAATCAACCAATTATTCAATTATGGCCCTTCATTTCCCATTTTCCATGGCAGGGACCGTCGGGTGACCGTGAAAATATGCGACACATGCGCAAATGTTCTCGAGTCGGGCCGAGGTCCAGCTGGAGCGGGGCAGTGGCAGGCAGGGCCGGTCTCTGCATCCTGGGAGGCAAGCCGCCCCTCCCTCAACACTCAGTGAGGCTTTTCGGCAGCGCTGTGACGTCAGCGCTCTGGGAAAGCGGCTCGCATTCCGCCGCCGCCGCCGTCGGCTGCTGCCATTCCGTTCCTGTGAACCATCAACCCGAAAGGGGCCCACGCTACACCATCTCATCAGGCGGAGGGGGGGGGGGGGCTTCAGGCCCAAGCCAGCGAGCCAGCACTCTGATCTGAACTCACAAACCTGCTGCTCTTTAAAGTCCGCTTAGTCAAGGTGCACATTTTCCAGAGACACTGCTACGGGGGGCTCTCTGGTTAAAAACGTAACGGAAACCACCGCTGAAATTCATCAGATTTATTGGTCCCACAAAAAAACGTTTTCAAGAAGGAAAATTTTATTACTTCAAGTTAATTTCAAGACACCCGAGATAAACGTATACACATACTGTACATCCATAGTATTGCACTGTAAACATCATGATGGAGTATTGGGTAGATGCAGACCCAAGGTCTCATGTACTGTAGTTATCATTTAGATAAATTCCAGGAGGTGACTGTCCCCACTCTCTGCAGCGTCCTGTCTCTGTCTGAAGCTTGGAGACGCTAAGTAGAACAATCAGCCTTATCTGTCTGCCCAGAGTCCTGCTTTCAATCAGCACACTTTACCACATAGCTACCGTACTGACCCACCCTCTACAATGACATCATCATGATTTTGATTTTCCACAGTGCATTACTGGATGCCTCTCAAGGTGAAATGACCTTCAATGTAGTGATTCGCTACAGACGTCTGACTGGTTGCGTTGACAGCTAAAGCATAAAACGTCTATTACATACTGTAATTGTGCACTGAGACTTCTTTCTCTTTGGAAGAGCCAAATGTATGCACAGTATAATCAGTAAATGTGCCCACAGTGACAGAACCCCCGTGTATGACGTGATGGCACAGTAAACCAGTTGTTGCTCTTGATATTGAGTGTACATTGCCTGAAGTCATCAGTCAATAGAATTATTTGAACAGTGTTGCAATTGTACAGCATTGGGCTATTTGAATCCTTTTCTTATCAAAACAGCACATATGGTAAAAGCAAAATGTCACAGGCAAGTCAGCCATAACATGGCTTACTCTGGAAACGGATACTCAAATCATACCAAGAAGACTTGTAGTCACTTACAGTCACTTAGATGAGGAATTTTTGTTCTTTCCATCGCTAAGCTTCCATGTTGTTTACTTGTCTTAAACGCAGCCAGGCTTAAAGGAAGGTTAGCCTAAAATAATACGATATCTATGATTGAATGTGCATTTACATAATCACAGCTGTTTTAAGTCCAACACCATGTGCTATAGCTATTTTTGTTGTTATACGTTATTCTGCAATTGGACTAATAATATTGTGACATAGTTGTTTTGAAAGGCACAATTTCAAGATACCAATTTTCTGATAGTAACATAAGATTAAATGGCTACTAAATGCACAACGATATGAAGTGACTCATTTGTCTTGGTTCACATTTAAAGCCATTTTTGGAACTATAACGTGTTGTGCTCACTCAACACTTAATGACCTAATGCAATGGTGTGACAAGAGTGAATAACTTTCAACGAATGTCATGTGGCTGAAAATGGTTTTCAGAAGTTTTGAAATGCATAAAAATATGAAAAGGCCATTCTTTTGTCCAATGGCCATTGTATGACATCATCCAAAACATAACTTTTTCAGCATCAAAAAAGTTATATCTGTTTACGCAGATATATTTTGTTGTGTGTGTGTGTGTGTGTGTGTGTGTGTGTGTCATCTGTGTTCTGTAATTGCACTGAACAAACACAGCTATTAAAGAGGGTGCAGCCTCTATGATGTTACAGTCAGCTGATTGGCTCATAGATCTGTGTGACTATATTCAGACCATATTCAGATTCACATATTGGACAGGCAACCTGTCAAACAACTATGTTGGACAGGAGAGCATATCTTATGGAATTCAAGGCTTGGGTCCTCCTAAGTAAGAAAGATGATGATGTATACAGCCAGGGAATATCCTGCATCCTAAAACTCCTGGGGGCATCTTTTTAAAATGTTTTTTTAGCTAGTGGAACAATGGAGTGTCCTCTGCCGCACTACTATTCCATTGGGTTCTGTCTCGCTTTTACAAAATATGCAGTTACCATGTGTTACCTCAGGGTGGTACTATAATAGACAGAAGTGCACTGACCAATTCAGCCCCCTGATATCCCACTTTTAGGGAAACCTCCTCACAAACGTAACTCCTCTATGACGGCAAATTCTTTAAACTAGTTAGCTTGGGTCCAAAACACTGTTAGCAGTTCCGGGACTATAAAATCCCAATAATTAATCAGGAAGGTGAATGTTTTGTTGCTACGGTTGCAGTGCCCTGTCTTGTGATGTTCAACACCCACCTTCTGGTGGGTGAAATCACATGCTGAAGTATTAAAAGTTTTCAGAATAACGTGCTGAACCTTTGTCCAACTAGTTGCACAGAAAAGACGGACAGAATTAGTGCTGGAGGGTCTTCATTACATTCAACCAATTTAAAAGAAACTAAGTACAATCCCTATTTATGAGCACACAAATTAAATGCTAGTGGCTATTCAGCAAAGGTGGAAATCCATGGAACATAAGTTAAAAGTCCTACCATGTGTTTCTTCCACCCATAGACTCAGCCAGCTGATTTCACTAATTAGTTCTACCTCCTCGCTGAAGAATTACGTTAATTAGAAAATACAGGCGAGCAAAATAGTGGGGAGGACCTTTACTTAATGTCCCTTCGATTTCCACCTCTGCTATTCAGTGTCAGATATTGGAGTATGCATTTGTAATAAAAGAATAATATAAATTTGTCATGCTTCATGTAGAATATGCATGATTCTAGAATCTTTGTCCTGATCTCTCAGCTAATAGAGTACTGAGGAGTTCCCATGGGATGATTCCAAAAGTACATTTTCCAAAAGAAAATGTAAGACTAGCAACTTTAAGAGCAAGGTAATAGCTATGCTTACAGTTTTTTTTTTTTTACTGGTTTTAAATCGAGTCACTGTCTTTCACTTCGAAAATTGGCTATAATGGTGCCCACCATAATTATTGCCAACCATGCGTAAAATAAATAAACAAGACAGGTAACAAGCTGTATTGTATGCTAGAAAATGGGAACGTTTTTTAAATCAAGCAATAAGTTTACTTCTTAAAAATATCAAAATTATTGGGACTCTTGTTTTCAGTGGTCTGATCACAAATATTGGTCCTCCAATATGTTCAACTGATCTAGTATTTGTGCCTTGAAGAGGACCGTCAACATGCACAGACCAAAGGATCTGAAGTCTCATGAAAGATCGTTTGTAGATGAATGGTCTAATATTCCCTCAATTTGTTCATCAATCTCATAAAACACAATAAAAGATTATTTACTTGTGTTATCCTTGAGAAGGGAGAGTATATTGTCTGGATGGGCACCCGTGATTACATGAATTCTTCCGCATTATATAAAAACCAGTAGACCTTTTCTGTGTTCGGTTTAATGCAGTGCTACTCAACTCCAGATCCTGTGGGGCTGCAGTGTTTGCAGGTATTTTCTCCAACCAAGCACCACCTGATTTCACAAATTATTTTACCTCCTTGGTTCAGAAAGGCCCCGCTCACACTTGCATTTTGGGGCTCGACAACCAAAGCTATTAGCTGGAGTCGCTCATGTTCTGTATCCATACACACACGCATATTTACAAGACAGAGAATGCATACCAGAGGTGGAAAGGCCAGGTTCAAAAAGTAAAAGTCCTCCCCAGTATTTTGTTCCAATCACCTGGATTTGCTGATTAGCACAATTCTTCAGCCAGGAGGTAGTTGGTTTAATCAGCTGGCTGAGTTCATGGGTGGAAGAAACACATGGCAGGACTTTTACTTTATGACCCCTGGACTTTCCACCTCTGATGCTTAGAAGTATGAACGAGCTCCTGTATTTACAACGCTGTCATTAAGTTTGTAATAGCGCGATATTAGCTCTGAACATGAATCTCACTTTTCAATTATTGCACAGGTATAAACTTGATCTCCAGTGTCAACAAACATGGACGTGACCATTCAGTTTTTGTTAACCTTTGCCGAGAGAAGCCGGAGAAGACGTGTGTTTCCACATCTGATCTGGCAGCGAATTAAGTCAACTAATGCTTCTTTTAACAGTACTCAACATCGCCCTTAGCGCGCTCTATTGAACTCGGGGAGCGTTGCGCAGTTAATCGCTGTGCATCTGCTGTCAGTCGTCAACTCCCGTTCCCGTCCACACTCGTACAACCAAGCTCATTTGCATAGGAACAAGTCAACTTCGATACTCGCTGCCTGTTTTGAACAGGACGTATTACTACTAGTTGTCACTCGTTCATAACTGTACTAAGTGTGAACTTGACCGGATTGAGCACTAAAATGAGGAGCGACAACCGTATTTAGCTGTAGTGTGAACAGGACCTTAATGAGTACGTTAATTAGTGAAATAATGGTTGCATGGTTGAAGTAAATACCTGCAGAGACTGTGGCCCGCAAGTCCTGGAGTTGAGTAGCCCTGATGTAATGTAATGTCTATGTGTTTTCTTGTAATGCCTGTATGTTTCACTAAAGCACAGCAATAGTTGCCAGAAGGACATGATCTATTGTGTGCATATGTTGATTCTACATTGTCTTGCTCTGTTTGTGTTCTTGGTGACCCCAAATTAAGTTCCATTAAATGAACAGTTATGTGTTATTCATCTAATTATTATCGAATTATTATTATAATCTCATCATCGTCATTTCTATTTCACTTTTACAGACAGCTCAATCATAAATTGATTTCATAGAACTTTCCCGTGACCTTGCTTGAATCAAAACAAGGGTTACTTTATATTTTTTATGTTTTTTAATGACACTGTTGTCAAAACAAACTTGCTATAGTACCAAAGTTGGACTATCATGCATTTGAACAAAATGAACATTGAAGCAGGCCAACACAAAACCTCCCAGAAAAGTGTTTGTTTGTAAGGTGATTTCAGCATGTGTCTTCTCTGCTCTTTGTCCACGTGGCGAGGAAAACAACAGACACGTACATCAAAAGCAGGCACTGGGGCATATATTTTCACTGTTTAACTTTCATATGGTAACAAAGGTAAATTGATGAGTTTATGAACTTAAACAATGGTAGTCAAGAGCTTTTTAAACACTTGCATGTCTTTTGTCATTTATCAGATACATAAGGAACGTTGCCAGGGCACTGCTCAGCCAGCTAGCTTTAGCATGACATGTACAAATGTCAGCACATAGCTACTTGATCACACTAGACCGGTCTGAATAAGAGCCATAAGGATTTGTGCTATGCATAGGGGTCAAACACATTACTTGTATCTAGATCACAGGTGTCAAACAAATGGTACAAGAGCAGGTCCTTTTACAAACTACTAATTCTATTTTCATTCATATTCTACACTTTGTAACCATCGTCATATCGTCACCTTCTTAAAATAATCGCCTAAGTCATTTTTTGAGGAACATGAGATTTTTGCTTAAATCAGCTCTTCATGATGCTGGCCACCTCTGGTAAAGTTGCCTAGATCCTTAATTGAAAGGATCATGCTGTTTTACCCCGGTAATGTAATCGCCTAAGTCAAGAGTGCTCTTAGGCTGTTTGTATGTTTGCCTAAGTCACAATAAATTTTGACTTCGGCATTTTTACAAGTTATTAATATGGCGGCTGCTTCAAGATGCACAAAGAAAATCAACATAAATTAAGTCATTTCCATGATTCTGGACTCGTCCCCGAATGGTAAGTGATAATGTTTACTACAATATTTGGCTAGGCTATAAATGTTGTGTAGTTATTTAGTCTTTAATCCTCTTATGTTACATAATTGACAGACAGCGTTATTTGTAAGTCAATAGTCATCTATTGATATACCCTTTTTGTGTGAAATGATTAACAAATATCATATATTCTGTATTTGGTTCAGTTTATTCTGTTTTCTGAAAAACTTGAAAATATGACTTAGGCGATTATTTTAAGAAGGTGACGATATGTAAACTGATTGATATTCTCAAAAAAAAAAAAAAAAAGTATTACGAACTACTTCCTATCTACTGTGTCCTATGTAGCCTATTGTGTACTAAGCAAGTAAGCAAGCATACTGTATAGCTACTGCTTACTGTTTTGTCGTGTACTTAACATCTTTAAAAAAAAAAGTATACTCAATGGTAGACAAGCGCGCTGATTCAGACATGGCCAGAGAGGTGGTCAACCTGTTATTACAACTGTAAACCGTTTTAGTTTTCAAGCTAGCTCAAATAGTTCTTTGCTGAATTACCAATTATTCCACTACAATGGCTTCCAATGATTTTGTGGACCATGCCCTATGGTATCACAACACCTTCTGAGAAATATTGCTTGAATTTTGAGCCGAAATACACGGCTGAGGAGATTCGCTGAAAGCGTTAGGCGGCAGACGGAGCTGGGGCTATGTGCAGCCGACCCGGAAGTGCCTCGGGTAAACAATGACTGGTGGTGGACCGGGAGAAAAAATGGGTAATGAGTAAGTGTCGCAGTCTTCTGGCTAGGCTAGCTAATATGGTTTCACTATACCAGAAGTAGTGAAATAAAAGGCTGTGTTTTCCTAAATAAAGCTTAATGAATGGCTGTATTTCTCTGGAGAATCCAGCTAATGGTGGTGACACTTTTTCAGTAGAACTGTAGTGGCTAGCTTTCCAGTGAGTAAAGTTAGCCTCTTTAAAAGAAGGGCTTCCAGACAGGATTAGTATAAATGCCCAGTCTCTCCGTTTCTATTCCGTAGGAGTGCCAACCTGTGACTAGCGTTGTCTGACACCCGCCCATAAACTGTAAGCACCTGGCTGTTGTAGTCCACACTAAAACAGGTACCTGGAACATGCACAGTGGTTTGGGGTTGTATCTCTGTTCTCACTACAGGTAGAGAGTTGGCTGGGAGCTCATTTTAATCAGGAGGACAGCTACTTTTCTAGAAATCAAACATCATTTTTTGGTGGAATTCCCATTTAATTGGCAGCTGATTGAAAGGAAACCTTGAAAACCTGCAGACATTATGGCCCCTGGGAATTCAGTTTGACACCTCTGATCTAGATGATGATTATATTTAATGCTGAGACATTAAACTGAGGTCCTGACTTGAGGTGACCATGTTAACCGTTATGACAAAAGTATTGATTTTTCAATATGGCCATGTAATCACTTCCACGCAGTTTATTGGCTATGCCGTCTTTTGCAGTACTACGAACCTTAGTAGTTACCAGTATGCATTCACTTTCCTTCCAATATTGAACAGCTACATAACATGTAAAAATGTGATATTCACATATTTATATGCTTGAAAACATGTCACAAAAGGTTTTTCAACCTTTCTTGGCTGTATTGCCTTTCCTGTAAATGTGTGAGAAAACAAAAACCTAAGCAACTGAAAATTAGCTTCTGCGAAATCTGGGTCTCTAACTCTTGATTAACAAGTACCTCATTAGCATAATTGAAACTCTGCATGGGGCCGAAATGCCGTGGAACAAGGAGATGCTTTTAGGTAAAATGAAAGACATTTGAGAACCCAGATTTGAAAGCACGTGGATTTGAAGGTCAGTTTATGAAATAACCTTATGCTAGCTACTCGGAACATCTTCGACTGTCTGTGGAACCAGACACAGCACAGCCACATTCTTCACATTCAGTGGATGCTGGGAGCTCAGGCTGTGAAGAGGCAGCCCTGCTCCTCTAGTAGTGACCTATATACGGGGGAATGTTTGGTCTTTCTTGCTTTGTGTCCCTCCCAGCCTGAACACTCTTCGGTCCTGCTCCCCATAACCTCCTCCGCGACCCTTTAGATCAGAGACTCCCATCCCCATCCATCTTACCGTAAATCTGCCGCCCCCCCCCCCCCCCCTCCAGGGAGTCAAGTAGGTAAGAAAAAAGGGTGGCAAAATATAAAGAGAAAGGCAGAGAATGAGAAGGCAAATAGGTGTGTGTGAGAGGAGAGAGTGTGAGTACTTCTACCATGTACAAAGAAAAACATTATAATTGGCATAAAACTGCTTCTGGGAGGTTCGTCATGCTGTGACACTGTTCCAGTGTGTGGATGTGCCCCATCATCTCTATGTTGGTGCTGACTTGCTAGTGGCGCACAGGGCAACACTTTCACATCACTCAAGAAGGGAGGATTTCAGCTTGAGTTGAGTTGAGTTCAGTTTGTATGTTATGGGAGGATCTAAATAAATAAGTGTGCGTGAAATAAAAAATAAAAAAATTCATTAAATATATTTTAAAAATCATTTTGGGGTTAGTGTGCAGCTCCTGTGTTTATTCTGCACAGAAGGGAAGTTCTCACCGACATACTTCTGTTGTCTCCCAACAAGGGCTTCTGGAGGAATACTGTCAGATGCCAGAGAACAAACTTATCGTTCAGCTTATACCACCAAGCACGTGAATACTGGACAAAGGAAGAAATGGCTCGGCACTGAACTTCAGAAAGCTGGGGGGCTTTTAATAGTTTAAAGGGGAAAAAACCCGCAATCATACATAATTGAATGGTTAAAGATCAGTCTTTTAGAGAAATACTAAAAAGTGTCTTTGTTCACATACTCCGGGTTTCTAAATGGGGTAACACCTTATTGACACCCTGCGTGAGTTCTGCATAAATACCTAATATGTTTAAGTAAAAATAAGAAAATAATAAAAACCTTTCATAAAACGTTAACTTTTATGGTTATACTCTTTTTCAACATCCTGTCATGGTAAGCACTGAGCCCAGTGCTGGAATGCAACATTAACTCCTGCCAATATCACACAGCCTCAGGACAGTACTACGAGATCGCAAAACATAAATCTAATTTAGATACTTTGCAATATATTATGATATTTTACACAGTAAAAACTAATGATAAACTAAAAGCTAATGATTTCAGAACACGCTTTTCTGAATAACTGGTATACCTACAAAGCAAATAAAATTCTAAATACCTAGTGTATGACTCCGAATAGCACGTTGGATTGTTCTTGCAAAATAATTTAGTTGGAGGTGGTTGGCTTGAACCACAAACGGGGAGGACCGATGTGTGATACGTGTTGATTCGCACAGCTTCCCAGACATGTCAATATGTTGAGGCTGTGGATATAAAATATTTTATGGGTTTTTTTTTTCATTTTGTTGACTGTGGTTATAGCTGTTAAAAATGTTCCAGCCAGCAGCTAGAAACCTTGCATAATCTCCGATATAATATAATGACTTACTCGTCTAAGTTCCAGCTAAAATGGTAGCAGGTCGGGAAAAGGTTTCTGACTCAGAGTCTTGACTTTTGTTTGAACTGCTCATAAAATAAATCCAATGCGGGAAAAGAGAGGGTCACACCTCTTACACACAGCAATGTAAATAGGTGGCTGCTCTATTTTGTTTCCTGTGAAAGCTACCGTAGCATTGCTAAAAAACTGTGTTTCAGGGTGTTAATGATTCCCAGATAATCTCCACGTAGGTCTCTTTAAAGGCAAATATATTTCAAGATTCCACATACTCATGGATGATGAGAACAAACCGTACTTAGGATATGGAATAAGCATCATTTTATCTACAAAGGGTCTTTGATTTATGGAACTATGTTTGTCCGTGCATATGTGAGGCCATTAATGATTATGTTAGAAAAGGCTCTTCAAATACAGCTTAAGAAAGAGTTACAGGAGTCTTTAAAATAAGATTTGTATTTTATTTATTACAAGATCAAACGCTTTTTTCTGAATCTGGCCTTTTGCTGAGACCTGATGCTCACAGTCTCCTCGCCTGTCTTTGATTTATAGCCCTGAGCTTAACCCACTGTCTAAATTCAGCTTGGACATCTCTGCCTTTTGGTATGTTCATCAAAGGAGAATCGTTTGGGAAGAGAGAGAAAAGGAGTTTGGGACGGCTCCTTCCTGAATAGCCACGATAGAAGGGGAGCCTCTTCACACTTTGTGGGACTCTAGCTTGGAGTTCCAGTTCCAGATGTCAGCTTGAATGGCCTACTATTCAAATATAATTTTTTCAATACTGACTTTAGAGGCTTACGGACATCTTTTACCCTTCTGATGATTGATAAAATTGAAAGCTGAGATCCCACTACTAGGGCTGGAAGTATAGTGGGAACTGGGCTGGTAACTAAAAGATTGTGAGTTCCATTTTCAGCTGTGGTGTTGCCATTATACCCTTGAGAAAGGTACTTTCACCTGAATTGCTTAAGTAAAATATCCATGTTTAATGTAAGACCTGTAACCTGTGTAAGTCACTCTGTGTAAGAGCGTCTTCTAAAAGCTGAAATCTAATATAATGAAATGTATTGGCCACAATTGAGTTGCATCTCCACCTCATCTCCTCAGCAGAAAGGCACTTGGATATGAATAAGGGCCAGTGGATCCCGAATGATAAGGCCAGGCAGTGGCAGGAACTTCACATCATGCAAAGGCACAGGGCCCAGGAGATTAGAGATAGAGCAGGAGATGCTCGCTTCCAAGGAAGAGACTACAAACATTCCGGGAAGAATGGGAAAAGGGAGTTGTATCCTGCTTATAGGCAGCCTTCTGGTGCTTTTTGAGCTGATTTTCCTCATTTTAGTCATGTTGGAATTATATTACGTAGTACTGCTTTGTTAACCTTTGGACAGAAATAATCTTGTGGATCTTGGCAGCCTCAAGGAACGTAGGAGTCTTTTGGCCAATGATGGAGTTGGGGGGAGGGGGGTTAGATGGGCGTTAGGTGGTACAACCTGGGAATCTGTGAGTAAGCATAAATGAGAACATCTTGTGAGACAAAAACCGGACTCTACAGACTGAGTCATGCGATTTGTACAACAGTACAGGTGCGGCTAACCTTGGGTGGAGGGCAGGTGGAGTGGGGAGGGAGGGAGGGAGGGAGGGAGGGAGGTTGGGAGCATATTATCTTCCACATATAAGCCTCTGCTCATTTTCTGCCATTAGATCTTTTAATCTCTTCTGGTGAATTTCATTGGACAGCAGTTTCACATGAGTTAATAAAAGGAACAAAATGTCACACAGGGACATATCATTTGCTTAACACTGCTAAGCAAAGAGAGACCAGAGTGTTGCAGAGGCAGGGCGATTATTTAGCCTTAATCAGGGCTTGTATTATTTAATCCTGTAAAAGATAGCAGCTCAAGCCGTATTGCTAATTCTCACACGGATAGCTCCGCGCCATATCTCTGATGGCTTTTCCTGCCGCTTATTCATTAACCCAGTGGTAAAATGCCCATTGATATTTTTCCTCCCTCTACCGCCCTTCTGTTGGATAAATATTTGCCGTTCTGCAGTCCTTTTGTACCATTTTTAGGCTGGAAACTGTTGCGCTCCTTATTAACGTTATGTTAACTCATGGTGGCTATTAGACAAGCCACTGAAGACAGTGGAGGCTTTTCTATGTAGTCCCTTTTGAAGTATTTAAATTGTGTTCACGTTATGTCTTTGAAGAGACAATGGATGAGATTCATTTGAATATCTTTGGGTTCTGGATTTTACGCTCATATTCCGCTTAGATTTGTGTTAATGGTATGCGACCTGTGCTTTCCCACTGGGCTAAGCAGGAGGTAACTGATCCATCCAGTGTAAGGCCAGGCTTGGCTTCAGTCTCTCATGCTTGGAACACTGACAGCCCCCCCCGGAAACTCTGCCAAATTCACAAATTTTTGTTTCGTTGATGGATAGTTTTCCTGTTTTCCCACATTTTTTTCCACATCTCCTTATTTCCCCTGTGTTTTGTATGATTCTATGTACACTAGTTTGACTTGTGTCATATTTTGATGTACTGTATCATGGCTGTGGCCCAGTACAGTATATTGTGCTGAGGCTCTCTTCACCTGCAAGCTTAATTTCAGCCTGTGTTTGCATAAGGCTACTGAAACAGCAGTTGCCAAAGACGTTTCCAAAGGTTCCACAGTTCCAAATGTCTACCCCCCTCTCCAATCTGCTCTCTCTCCCCTTCTCTCCCTTGATGCTAACCTCACAGGAATGAGCGAGGACCGTCCGAAAAGGTACTTCATGACCCTTGCGACCTCAGGCCGCCGTGCACACTACACTCAGATGCATCGTGGGCAGGACCTGCTATTCTAAATATACTCTCCACAGGAGATAAAAAAGCCCTGAAAGCCCAATTAGTTATACTTCAAAGCAAGCGTGTTCCCAATGCTTCCCCTGGCATTTCAAGTCCTGCCAATTCTTTCATCTCGTCCTGGGACCCAGGAGGGTCCTGCACTTGGACGGAGCCAGGAAGTCATCGGCGACACGCCCGTCATGTTGGCTTTCAAGGGACAGGATTGCTGTTGATTCCAGGACTGGCTGTGGTTCTGATGGGTGCCTTCTCTGGCGTGGCCAGGCCTTGGGCATCAAGGAAGAGCAGCTTGTCAGGGGGCGTGGAATGTGTCGACTGGCAGCCGCATTGTTTAATTTTCAAAGGCCCTTCATAATCCAGCGATATAGCGGGATGTGCATTATAATTGTGTTTGAATCCTGACTTTGTGTCATGGGTGTGGTCTGGCTAAAGTTGGCAGTCTGGCCATCTGTGACATTCTGATTACGTTTTCTTTATGTTTTTGACTGGGAAACGCAATAGGGTGCAATAGCTGAGGAGCTCTTAAAAGCATCATGTCTATCGAAAGGAAAGGATCTACATGAATCAGGCAATTTCCACTCTGACTTCAGGTCTTTAAGTCTAGAGAAGAACACTCAGGCAGAGATAACCCCTTGGATTAAGAGAAAAAACATGCACTTTGGTCTAAGGGCACTATGCAACTGTGGGTTGGGGGTTGCCTGGAGACTGCAAATTTTCCGAAGGACATTGGTTATTGTCTCATTACTGGACTACAGAGCATGGATCTGAACCGTTAATTTTTTATAAATTTATGCAATGTATTTTTGTCCATAGAAATTGATTCCTGATTTTTTAAAATGACATGTCAATCACTTAAAACAGCCCACCCAACGCAAAGATGGACACACACAAATAACATAATGAAGACTACAAAATGTCAGTCCTGAGTGGCCAATATTACCTTTTTACTGTGACAACCTTTTCCATTCCATAGTTTTGCCTGGACAAGATTCAAAACTGCTGATTCAGCATAGATTCTAGTCATCAGCCATGTAATGCAAGACTGATTGTTAAGGACAACAAACACATGGAGCCATTTTCCAGCCTCTGCACTCCACTGACATCTCCTTCAAATTTCCCCTCAATGCTTTTCCTCTCCATTACCCAAGACAAAGGAAAAGTTGCTGATGCTCACTTTGGACTGCAGTGTTTTCACAAGTGGCGAGGCGTCACCATCACAGAGGCTGCCCCCCCCCCCAACCATACACGCAACCCCCCCCCCGCCCCTTCCCCAACCATCCATTAACAGTGCGGACAAGGGGGGAAGTGATCCCGGTGCAGATTGTGTGTGCTTAGCAAGCTTGTGTGTGAAAGCCGTACCGGGGGGAATCTGTGCCACGGAGGAAAGCACTGGCTCCACTGGGTCTCTCCTCCCACACGGCCCTCTGTTCATTGTGACGGACAGCGAGAGGGGGCGGAGCGGTTGAGGGGGGAGGGGTGAGGGGGCACTGGGGACGGCTCTTGCCCTCTCCCTGACAGGGCCTGGTCTGTGTCCTGCCCCTCGGGGTCGAGACCCAGCTTGCGCACACACAGTTATCTCCAGTGCATCAGCCGGCCGCCTGCGCAGCCAGGCCGTCTCCTCTACGGGCAGCAGGACCTTCCTGATTGGGAGGGGGAGGGGGTGTGGGGGTGTGTGGGGGGGGGTTAAGTGGGAAGCAGGCTGCCCAGAGCAGGCCAATTCGCTGAACCGTTCAAAAAACACAAGGACCCTCTGGGGAAACGCCGTCACCTCTTTATTTTGGATTTCCAAGAACAGAAATAGAATCTCTGACTCTAACCTCCCTCCGCACACACACACACACACAAACACACACACCACCCCTCACACTCCTCCTCACACCCCCATTTTTGAGCCATTCCCACAAGAGTAAGCTCACGCTGGGATCCAACCCAGCCAGCTTAAAATGCAGTTGCATCTCTTTACAATGTTGCAGTATGTTTAGGGAAAATAAACATTTCAGCAATGTTTTTACATTGTTTTTTTGTTTACCACATCCAACCTACAACTGTCCAGCTTCAGTATGTTCAAAATATTAAAAAACATATTCCACTTATTTTTTTGGCAGAAAAAGATTCATGATAAAACAATGTTTTCACAACTGTCCACAACCAAAGAAAAAGTTTTAAGGGTATAATTTCACTTGCTGGGGAGCCTTCAGCCATTATCGCTAAATTGCTGTTCGCTCACAAAAGCGGATGACAGGTTCCCGCTCTGCTTCCCGTTCATCAGTCACCCGCGCCGTGGATGGAGGTGACCTTGGCGTTCCGGTTTTCGCAGGCATCGCTTCAGACGCCCGTCGGGTTATTCCGTCACCCGGATGGCGCACACCGCAATTCTCATGACCTACTGTGTCGCAGAATGCTCGAAAAGCCGTGAGCGACGTTTCTTTTTTTCTCTCCCCTTCTCTGCTTTGCCTGGAGAGGAAGAGGAGCCTGACGGTTCATCCCTGGAAGAAAAAAAAGCTCCCTTTGAGCTGCTTTGAGAGAGCGGCAAAAGGGAAAATAAATCAAAGACGTGAAGAGTCTCTGCACTGGGGTCTGACTCTTGGGTCTCAGGAGTTATAGCCACCGGGGCACAATACCAGTGATCATTAATACGAGATTTATAGCGATATGGCAGAATTAATGAGCTTTTCAAATAGCAAAGTAATACCGCGCACATCACAGGGTCATGATTTACCATGAAAATCTGTCCGAATTGTTTCGAATGCACCAGGAAAAGGACTCCGTACTTAAGAAACCCAACTCAATAACTTTAAGAAACAAGTGGGAATGCATATTATTCAGCTGTTCTCTTTTTATGTGATGGGAGTCCCAAGTAATTTGAAACAAATTATTTAATTTAAGCACGCCGGGATAAAACATACAGTTTCTGCAATTTACAATGAAAAGCCAAAACATGTCTTTAATTCAGTATTTAGAGTCTTCTGGGCAGTATTTCAGTCAAGAGGAATTTATTCAGTCTACGAAAGCTTCTATTAACACTCCACTGTGCTAACTAAAAAAATGTACCTTGTTAGGGAGTGTCTAAAATAAGATGTGTACTGTCAAGTAATAGGCCATTCTTTCTATTGACAGCATTAAAGCAGTCTTTGGTTCCGTAATTGAGCAGGCTGTGCTCAAAGATAAACAAATTGAGTTAACTGCACTTGAAGTATGGTGACAAGATGAAAATGTATTGTTTGTGTAAATGTATTGTACTATACAGTTTCTAAACTAAATTTTTGTTGTGCTATATTTCAAGTTTGTATAAGTTCTAGCAAGGAAAACCAACCCCATCATTAGTCACTCTTATGTAATACTTTTAAAAGGTGACTCAGTATACTTGTATTCAATTCAATTCAATTTTATTTGTATAGTGCTTTTTCCAGAGAACTGTCACAAAGACGCTGTACAGGGAAAATATAACAAAAAAACACTCAACGGTGGCGAGAAAAAACTCCCGTGGGAAGAAATCTCGGAAGGAACCTGGCTAGAGAGGGGATGCCCATCTTTCGCTGGCTGGCTTGGTTTAAATAAAGGTGATGAGCTGGATAGTAATAGAAAGTAATAAGGGATCTAATAAGTAAGAATTCCAAAGAAAAGGATGTAAAATGTTCTATTCAAAGATGCGGGTGGTGCATCTGGGACTCCAGTTGCGTCAAGTCGGGAGGATAAACCAAAGGAGGGACAGGACTGGAGCAGTGTGCAAACTTATTGTTATTCACTTGGCTGAAAATCACATTTTGAAATATCAGGGGAAATGGCGATGAATCCTTGACCACTGCCTGACGGAAAGGTCAAGTTCCAGGGAACTGAAAGCATGTTTTTTTTGTAGGCTTGAGCACTGGCTTCTTTTCCTTATTTAGAGTTTAAGACAAAAACCTGACCGTTACCAACTGATGGTTGATGAGCCTAAAGGAGAACATCCAACAGCCATTGGACATGGTAGACTTGAGGGTGGTTCCAGTGCTGGTTTTAATAAATATAATTTCCCACTCAATTTGGACCGCATCTGCACCCATACGCCTTTTCTGGAACCTTTTTCCTTTTGAGGAATGTTTTCCGCATTAAAGCCACTCTAAATCTGGTTGGCTAAGGCAAATGTGTATTGCACTGCTGACTGCAGACTCCAGCAGTGGAACGTAACCAAGGCCAAGGCTTGAGCCTTGAACCGTAGTGTACAGATATTCTTAATGTTGAATATATTTGTCAGTGAAGGGATACGTTTGACTAAAAAATTGTATACACAAAAGTATTAACTTAGATACCCCATCGGTGGAATCTTTAGTGTTCCTTGTAGCCCCGGTCATGTTTTTGGAGATCGGTTTCGTGGGTCAGGACATTGGACTTGTGACCAAAGAGAGATTGGCTCTAAGCCCAGGTGGGAAGCTGATGTTGTGGCCTTAGCTTAATTAACTCCAGTGGCCTGTCTGAAAACTCAAGCAGCTTTACGTGTGAAAAAGAGGTCAGGTCAAGAGAGAGCAGGGCATGTACCAGTGGGGATCTCATTGGGCCAGAGCAGTCAGAGGCGTGGCCTGGAGTGAGTTCACTTGCTCTCTTTTAAAGGGGGAAGGGAGGGGGGGGGGGGGATGAGTAGTGGAGAGGGTCAAAGGACCCGAATGGACGCCTTGAGTCTCCGGCCCAAGGGAACAATAAGTCTCCAATAAGTCTCCTCTGCGCTATGTCTGACCTTGAGTGACGCTCTCTCATTCCCTCTCTCCCTCCCAGTCTCTCTGATCTACGATACTCCCCCCTCTTTCTTTCCATCTCTCTTTTTCTCACACCCACTGTCTCTCTACTGGATGTGCACACATAACCCCCCCCCCCCCCCCCCCAAACACACACAACCCCCCCCCCACACACACACACGCACACACATAACCCCCCCCCCCCCCCCCTCCCACACACACACGCACACACACACACACAGATTAACTAAGACTACGTAAGTGTCGACTCATTTAGCCCATGAGCCTCTGTTATGCAAGCACACACACAATTATATGCGAAAAACCTTCTTTTTTATGTGATAGCCAATGCGTAATATGTCTACTACATCCAAATCCCTTAATATGCAATTGTCATAACCAGGGGAAATAAAAGCAGTAACCTCTTTTTTTGTATGTGTAAAGTGTATCAATGACCTTCAGCAAAATCATATTACACACACACAATTCAGTTCAGTAAAGTAGACAGCACTGGACACTGCAATCAAAGGAATGTTTCTGCTCCGGAGCCTGGTGATGAACGGATTCACACCATAATTAGTTAAAGTGTGTGTGTGTGTGTGTGCGCTTGCTTGTACGTGGTGTGTCTACAAGTACTGTCCTTTAGTTAGTGTGTGTGTGTATGTGTGTGTGTGTGTGTGTGTGCGCGCGCGCAACTGCTGGCCTTGCAGTGTGTTATGCAAGCCCTAATGGTAAACTAGCAATATTTCCTTTGAATTTTATAAAATATTTTCTGTTTCACACACAATTCTGAACTTTACAGTTCATGAAGTCTTCAGTAGTATATATAAAAAAATTCATCTCTAAGGTTTATGATGTTTTATATAGCCTAATATCCAACCCTGCTTTATGGTTCATAGGTTTATGACGTCTTGTAAACATTTTACTCATATGAACAGCTCCGTAAGAGAGTTTTTTCCAGGCTAGCATTTCACCACAGGGCACGGGAGGGGGAGGAGGGGGGATGAGTGTGAGGAAGATCAGACCAGATCATGTCACATTCATTGATTCTAGCGCACTGAAGGGAAGATGCTGGAGCCTCTGGCATTTGAAGCTCAGTAATCCCAGGCCAGAGGTACTGCTATAGATCTTCCAGAGCCTGTCAAGGGCACTTGTCACAGGCAAAGCCGTAAAACCCGGAGCGCGTATTTTAACGGCCGTAACTGCTGAACTAGGACTTCCCTTCACTGGTGAGCAGAATTCCCAACAAGACGCAAGGGAAAGCGGTAAAGGGGTCACCTGATGTTTTATACGACGACTTGACTGTAATTGTGCACATTCGTGATTGTTGTGATGCGCGAAATAGAACAATTTCTGTATATATTCATAGCAACAATCTACAAATACAAACAATATTTTTATACACTGTGTGTGTGTCCACAGGTACTAAGTTGATTCAAATCATGTGTCACTCTGATTTTCTGTGAAAACACATTGGATGCCTGAGTGCTGTAAGTGTGGTCATATTACCTGAACTGCCCTGCCTTGATCCAAGCAGAAGGACCACCGAACCACGCATCATCATTCTCTGTCTCACTTCCTGTGCTAAAAAGGCACAGGTTTTAAAAGTAATTCAATACTTTCAATGGGTTATATCTTAAATCACTGATTATATCCCTTTGGACAAACCTCATGTTAAAGTTACTTAAATATTTGATACATTTGTACTGAAAATTACTGTTATATAGAATCTTTTTATTGGACTATGTGTTATTAAAAAGAAGGACATATTCCACTTCAGGTATATTTTTGACTTTTTATAATTTTGTAGAAACAACTTCTTCACCGAGACTAGGGAGAGATGGATGCCAGGGAGAGACGTCAATGGGAGAGAAACCACCCAGCTGGATGAACTGAACTGTATAACAGGTACCAAATTATATGAAAAGGGTGTTGGAATTACTTGCGTATAGCCTTGCATATTCAATGTTATTTGAGGCAGCACTGATTTGTATAATGGAAATGGAAACCAGAAAACAGCTCAAGATTACCTACTATTAATTTAAATCTATTTGGGCATTATTATGAAAAAGTATTGTTCAATTGTGAGTTTTCTATTACAGAGGAAGCGGTTTCACACACTTTGTTTTTTCCCATTTTTTTCTACTTTGAACTATACAATTGTGCCTTTGAAGTCACCACTGTGTTCTCATGCAAGCTGCACTGCAGCCAAACCGTGCCACTGTGCTCTCATGCAAGCTGCACTGCAGCCAAACCGTGCCACTGTGCTCTCATGCAAGCTGCACTGCAGCCAAACCGTGCCACTGTGCCACTGTGCTCTCGTGCAAGCTCCACTGCAGCCAAACCTGGGCTTGTGCTCTCGTGCAAGCTGCACTGCAGCCAAACCAGGGCCTGTGCTTTTATGCAAGCTGCACTGCAGCCAAACCGTGCCATTGTGCTCTCGTGCAAGCTGCACTGCTGCCAAACCACGGCTTGTGCTCTCATGCAAGCTGCACTGCCGCCAAACCACGGCTTGTGCTCTCATGCAAGCTGCACTGCAGCCAAACCTGGGCTTGTGCTCTCGTGCAAACTGCACTGCAGCCAAACCTGGGCCTGTGCTTTTATTCAAGCTGCACTGCAGCCAAACCTGGGCTTGTGCTCTCATGCAAGCTGCACTGCAGCCAAACCAGGTCCTATGCACTCATGCAATCGGCACTGCAGCAAAACCAGGGCTTGTGCTCTCTTGCAAGCTGCACTGTAGCCAAACCAGGCCTCGTGGTCTCACGCAAGCTGCACTGCAGCCAAACCCTTATTGAAACGCTCTTCTTTGACAATATATATATATTGCTATTTTAAGACCGTTAATCTCAGTAAACTATACCAACCTGGAAGCATTGGGTCTTACACATGCAAAATTATATCTTAAATTCTTTTTTTGGGCTGGCAAATGGCGACAGGTAAAGCAGTTCCAGGATATATAATGCTCTCCGTAGAAATACAATCTATGCAAAGCCATGCTGGCTTTCGAGAAACAGTTGAACGACACATATCTATGTATAGAAGCACAATCTCTATTAGGAGACGCTCTCGACTTGTAAAAACCGCAGGGGATTGAGAGACTTACTGAGCACTTACGGGCACAATGGGCATGTCAAAACATACTGGAACTAGAGACGCACCGGAAGCAGGGCATTTGAGAACACACACGACCCGTAGAAACACACTGGAAATGTATGAAAACAGTGGATGTGTGGACACAGTGGGAGTGTAGCATATGTGGCATTAGGGCCAACCTGGGCCTGTTGGCTCACACACGGCTTTAGGAGCATGCTGTATACGACTGGAAGTGCTGGAATGTGCACTGCTCTCATGTTGTCTGTCGACAGTATGCAGAACAGGCTCCATCCTTCATTCCAGAGGACTGGGAAACTGTTGGACATATTGTACAGATAATGCTTCTCAACTCGGAGAGAGCGTGCCTCTGTTTAGTTTCACAGACGCATGACGGAAGACGTAGAATTGCAATATTATTACAATTTACAACTCACAAGTGCGGCTGAAGAAAGAAGCGAATCGGCCCTAAGGGGAAGGAAAGGAGTTGAGTCATTACGCAGTGCTGGTTGGGTTTGAAGGCCGAAGGATAAGTGGTATTATGCAGTGGTGGTTGGGTTTGAAGGCGGAAGGATAAGTGCTAAGAAAGATATGAGTGTCTGGGTATGTGGTGCAAATCCACTGTGCATTAGATAGCTGGTAACTTCGTAAAGGGGCAGCTATTATTTGGGTCAGAGGTTGAGATATATTGGTTCGTATACAGTGCCCTCCACTTCTATTGGCACCCTTGGTAAAGATGAGTAAAAAGGGTTATAAAAAAATTCACCATTTGGTGAATTAGCTTAATCTCACACTGAAAAAATTAGAAAAATCCAACCTTAATTGAAGTAAATTTATTATGAGAAAAGAAAAGGCAGAGGTAGAAAATTTGATTGAACTTTGTGTAAGCAGATTTCCGACTTTCACCCTGAGCGTTCTTTTACCCATTCTTTCACCCTGAGCGTTCTTTTACCCATTCTTTCACCCTGAGCGTTCTTTTACCCATTCTTTCACCCTGAGCGTTCTTTTACCATTCTTTCACCCTGAGCGTTCTTTTACCCATTCTTTCACCCTGAGCGTTCTTTTACCCATTCTTTCACCCTGAGCGTTCTTTTACCCATTCTTTCACCCTGAGCGTTCTTTTACCCATTCTTTCACCCTGAGCGTTCTTTTACCCATTCTTTCACCCTGAGCGTTCTTTTACCCATTCTTTCACCCTGAGCGTTCTTTTACCCATTCTTTCACCCTGAGCGTTCTTTTACCCATTCTTTCACCCTGAGCGTTCTTTTACCCATTCTTTCACCCTGAGCGTTCTTTTACCCATTCTTTCACCCTGAGCGTTCTTTTACCCATTCTTTCACCCTGAGCGTTCTTTTACCCATTCTTTCACCCTGAGCGTTCTTTTACCCATTCTTTCACCCTGAGCGTTCTTTTACCCATTCTTTCACCCTGAGCGTTCTTTTACCCATTCTTTCACCCTGAGCGTTCTTTTACCCATTCTTTCACCCTGAGCGTTCTTTTACCCATTCTTTTACTCAGAGTTTTATACATGTGGCCCCTGATGTGCAAAGAGCAGAGTGTTACAAACAAATTATAAAAGCAAGTTTAGTCCACGAACAGTTAAATGTCAGAGAAGTGAACAAGATTAAGTGTCTCTGTCCTCATAAGTCAACTGTTAACGGCCTGGCTTGTTGTTCTTTGAACATGTCTTTTCATTAATATGGTAGCCAAAATTTTGTACACTGTCTGTGTTGGAAACTGTGAACCCCCCCCCCGCCATTAGATATTACTTGCGTACATTCTTACTGCCTTAGTGTGGAACTTTACATTTATTTTCTTTCTGTATACTGGTTATTATTTCCTGGCTTGTTTCTCCCCCCAAACTTGGTATCATTTGCCAGTGCAACTTTTTATACCTTACCAAGGCCATTAATATGTGAAACAGGAAACCAGAGCTCCAAACACAGGTTTGAGCTTAATAATAATTCACCCATGTGGTACTTTGCTAGAGGCTTTTTGAAAACCCAACACCATATTTTGGATCATAAGTCTTTCTTATTGTAAGCATGATGTGAGAAAAAAAGTTTTGACAACCCTGGCGGAATTCACAGGCGGAATCTACAAGTATGACCTCCCCTTGCCACTCCATGTTGACTACATTAGATGTGTAATGTTTATTTTTCTTTGTGCATTTCAAAAACTTGTAATATACAACATTCATAAAATATCCTGTTTTAATATTGTTGTACTACATAATTACTATTATTGTTAATTAATCAAACTGCTATGCAAACTGTGGAGGCAGAGAGAAAGTGAGATAGAGAAGCAGAGCTGGACAGAGAGAGACCCATTTGTTTCTGGCGGTTTTTGCAGTTGGAGCGCCCCTGTAGGATGGCTGGGGTTTTTTTGTGCCGGTCCCGCCCACCGCCGTTCCTGCAGGTGCCTGGCACAGCAAGAGCCCTTCTCCCCTCCTCCCAGCACTGACCCCACCAGTTCTGAGCGCAGTGATGGATTCCCTTCCCCTCCTCCGCCTCCCAGCGTCGGGCCCGTTGCCCCAGAAGTGCTCACTCGAGTCTGAATGCGTCACGTAAGAGGAGCGCGGGATCTCCCCGAAGGAGATAACCGTCGCTAGCCTGGCCATCCGGCACTGCCGAAACCAGGAACGCTTAGTGGACTCGTCAGTGCCTATGCAAAGCTGTGTGAAAGAGAATAAGCGGGTTTGGACTTTAGGGAAATTTGCGAAGGCAAATTCCACAGTGGTGGAATGAACTTCCCAGGGAGGTCGAGACAGCAGAATTCCTGGTAATTTTTTGACAGAGACTGACGCAGAATGAGGACAGAGACAAATCACCACTTATTCTTATAATTATTCTCAGTAACAGGAAGATCGGAGAGGGATTTGATTGAATTGAATTGAATTGATCAGTAAAGTAAAGCAAAAATGCTAAGCTCTGTCAAAAAAGTGGAGTTAATACCACAATTTAAAAAATGGTGTCTTTCATACATTAGAGCTGTCAATGGATGCTAAGCTATGCTCAGTCAGGAGATCCATCTCTTCAGTCTGCATCTTGGCTTCTGTTCCACCCCATAGCTCTTTTCTAGCATGCAATTATATTAGGAATTAAGGTTGTAATCGTACGCTTTATGGTTTTATATGGACGTTGGCTATATGAATTTGAATTATATTACGGTTCTAGGTTGGCATAAGCTAACTTACATTTAGCGAATGCTGATGTTGCACTTTACCTCACTGGTCTGGGAATGTTATTAGCTAGGTCTGGCACTGTTGCGCACATAACTCTGGTGGATGCACTTATGGTCTCTTTCATTGTAAGTCCCTGGATAAGAGCATCTGCTAAATGAATGTCATGTAATGTCTAAATGAGAGGTGAAATGGTGGGGGGAAACCAGTGTTTGCAATTGTGTGCATGAATGTGTTTGTGTGTACCTGCCAGAGTTCAAAAGAGAACAAATCTACCACCATGTTCGTTTAATCACTTGGCAAGATAGTAGCTCCTATTTTACTTGAACGTATTGTAAACTTAAAATGATAGAACCCACGAAAAGCTTCTCCCAATGCGTTCTGTATTTTAGAATTTACTGACCTCTGAAAATGTGTATACTGTAGGGAAAGTTTACAAAAGAGCTTCCTTGACAAAGATGACTAAATGATCCAAGGAAGGTTCAAACGGAGAGGAATGAACTCCCTCTTAACAGGCCTGAGGAATGCAGTATACAGTTCTGCACACATCAAAGTGGACGAGGAGACACCAGCATTTTGTCAGCACTCCAGAGTGCTGTGTGCTGTGTGCTGTGTCATGGCCCCAGTGCACCATGGTCCACGCTTCATGGTGGTCACGCGAGGGTGAAGGGTGAAGTGGCAGAGGTCATCCTGGGTCGCTTAGTTAAGCTACAAGATCTGACCAGGGTTGTCCAGTCATAACAGCACGGCCATTCCAAAGAAAGATTCCTGAAGAAACCTTTGCCCAAGCTCTAAATATTTATTCCTGGGGTCAGCAATTTGGGAGCATGCATTTACTGCCAACGAGCAGTATTTGGAGAAACAGATTATGCGCATCAATGTATCTGCAGGGTTGCAATGGCCTTCAAAGGCAGACAAACTGGCAACTTCAAAAGACTCAGGATTTCTGGGAAGATTTCTGGGTATTCTCAGTTTTTTTTTTCTTCTACTGCTCCAGCATTTTTTTAACCAATTTTTTTTACTTACAATATATCTCCTTTTTTTCTAAATTTGGCAGATCCATTCATGTCTGTAGGCCCATTACATTCTCCATTAGTTAGGTTGGAAATGTGAACAGAAGCAGTCACTCTGCAGTACCCCAGCTTGGCGGTACAGTTATTGCAGAAGGAGTGCGTTTCATGTGCAGTTGGCTTAGGTGGGCAGGTGCCTGATTAACAAGAAGAGTCCGTTTCTGCCGCCACGGTGGTGTAGCGTTAAAAGCGCAGACTATCAGTTTGTGCCGTTGCGCCCTGAGGATCGGGGGTTCGATCCCCGGTCCTGCCAGATCCGAGTATAGCCGGTGATTTGAGGGAGTGGCAATTGGTGGGTGCTCCCGTGGTGGGTGGTGGGGGGAGGGACATGGCGAGAATCGTCACGCAATAAGGTCGCCCTGGGTGAGTTGGAATCATGGTCAGGAGCTTGAGGAGTCGCGCTCCTGAAGAGGACGTGGCGCCCTCTTTCCTACTCTCGGCTGACGGAGTTGTGTAGCGGCGATTCTCTAGCGGTTGCTACACGGGGGGAATTGAATCACATAGGGTCCAATTGGCTACCAAATTGGGAGAAAAATCGGAAAATACATTTTTTAAAAAGGCCCTCCCTTTTTGGGCAAAGCTGTCACCGCTGGCACGGTCAGGACATGACTAAACCGTACGGCATGTCACTGCACCAAAATAACTTCAGTTTTACCTGGAAGTACCACCAGCGAGCCTTCCTTTTGCTCATTTGAGTCTCAAAAAGTACAATTAGACACTCGTAGAAAGAAAAAAAACATGAGGAGATCGTCCAACAAATAGACAATAGGCCTCAACGTCACCGTTGCTGAGGTTATTTTAACAGGGTTCGGCCCTTCCCTATAACTCTGCTTATGGAACATACTAGAACCCGCAAGTTATGCTAGATGTCCTTCTCAGCTGCAGGAATGCAGGTTACAATGTGGGCACTCTTATCGGTCAGCGTGCTGCACGCACATATTTGAGGACACAGCTGAAACTGAGCCCGCCCATTCCATGGTCAACGTGCGCAGGAAGTACTGTGACTGGAGGGTCTGTTGTCGAGGAAGCATTGTGTTTGAAAGCCCAAATAATGGTCTAGCTTAAACCAGCTCAGAAAAGCACCCAGATTTCTGTTCTGACTCAAAGTGCATTTATTCATTTTAATAGACAAATTAAAATCTGTGCCAATAAATAAGCTGTAGGCAACAGTCCTTATGATTGTACAATTTCGGGCCTCGTGCTCAACTTTACTACGAGCGCCCTTTTTACCCCATTGTTTCATTCTAGTGGCGTTAAACTTCAAAACTCAGCATTGAACCGAAACGGTCAAACCATTCAGCGTAGGTGGCTTGTAGGTCCTGGCTGTTTGACAGCAGAGGGAAAGGGGCAAAACATGTTATCTGCAATCTGGATGCAGTTCATACATATTATGATATACTGTGTGTGTGTGCCCAATGGATGGACACACAGCACTGTGCTGGACAAACCAGCAATGCTTTTTACCCTTTTTTTCTTCACCCTTTTTTTTTGTTCAGCCCCCGTTTGAATTATTTGGTCTAACATCCTTTCACTGCCAACGCTCTCATGCACCTTACAGTTAACCTCTCCCTTGCTCAATACTCACTTTTCCCCGCATTCTCAGGGACCTTGTCATCACTGTGAAAAAGCCCCTGTGTGTCACACTCTGTTTCTGCCACGCCCACCCCACTGACCCCGCGCTGGCCTCCCTTTTCACATGACTCTTACTCCTCCACTGCCCGTACCTGCTCGCATCCCCTCCCACTCTGGTCACCTCCCCTGCCCCTCCTAGCCAACCCAACTCCCACTAAATGAATACAAATGAGTGTTTTCCTTCTGAGCTAGACTGCAAAGAATGTTATCACAACCCCCACCCCCCCCTCCACCACACCCCCAACCCTTCACCCACCCACTTTTCAGGAGCAATCTCGTCTTTAAGAATAATAAATACCAAAACTGGAAAAGACGCACAATCGTAGCTGGATAAAATTGCGCCCAGTGTTTCAAATGGCTGGATTTAAGGGTGGGAATAATGGCTTGATTAATTCCACTGGTCTCCAGTTGACAGGTTTATGAGGCATTCTGGTCAGACAGCCACTAAGGGTCCTAATTCTCTCACCGCCGGCACAAACAAAATGATCTCGCCTGTTTTGTGGGAAATGTTCAATTTTCAAAGTATACTACTCTATCTCAATTTCTGCTCTTTTAGTGAGATTGCTATGTTTGATTAAAAAAAGGAAAGAAAATAAGATGTAAAGAGCAGTGTACGCATGGAGAAAAAGATGACAACATCAATAGAATAATGAAAATAGTTGTGCACATATTTTCATCTTGTTGATATATAAAACTCAATACTTTGTTACTGTCAGTAAAAGAAATACATTCTGAAAGATATAATACCAAGCATATAATACTTAATTACAATGTTCTACAAATATGTTGTTCAAACAGCATCCAAAACTCAATCACCCAATTGTCATCATTGAAGTGAACCTTGAAGTGGGCCTTATATTTGTGAATAAAGATCCAACTGTCATCAGTATTATAACTAGACTAAAATAGTCTTTTTCGCTGACAGATCATATTGCAGCACTATGTCATAATGTGTATCATTCATAATTTTAATGTTAATTGTTATAAATTATGATAATGCTTATGCACACTTATTACCAGGGTTATGACAGCTAATAAAGGCATTATGAATGCTCCATAAGATCCACTTCAATTTAAGTGTTAACCAATTTTTTAAATGAAACCCAGAGAAAGTATGTTTGTGGGATGTACCAAGACTATATCAACCAAACGACATAAAAACTTTCCATAGATTTAATGTTCTCATAGAACTACCCTAACAGCAGTTTGTTTAAATACACAAATTGTATATCTTTAGTATAATTTGATAGGGACAGTAGGCCAGCCACTCTGCTTTCCCAGAATTAGCTAACAAGATAGTGGTTGACCACAGAACAGTTGACTGCAGATAGCTATGCACTTCACACCTAGAGAAAATGGTACTATTGGATGGGCAAAATATTATAAAAGGAAGTTAACTTTCAAGTTAACTAAACATAATCTGTACTGAAGTAAGAAGCAAATGTTTTGCAGGAAGCTGATTTCCTCATGACTGTGGAATCCTGGCTACTGCCAAGAATGTGTCACGATTGTAAAGGAGGATTGGATAATATACTCGGTCCTTCACCGTCTGATAGCAGGTATGTGCTTGTGTGCCAGTAGAGGTGTTTATGGCTATTTTTGTTGACAATTTCATTCGGAGTTTGAGAAATATTGAGGTAAAGAGAGGTCAAGCATTTCAAACTATTAATGTGGTGCTTGAACAGAATCCAGTACCAGGCACTGAAAATCAGTTAATAGATCACTGTATGGACGCATGCATATTTATATTCCGTCATTTGAGGTGCCCTGTAATGGTTCTATGTGTAATGATTTCACCACCTGGGGTCACTGTGATGCATATTACGATGAGTCAGGCAAGCCCACAGCCTGGCGGTGATATCACTGCAGCTGTTCCCACAAAGCGTTGTGGTTTTTATTTCCTATAATTACTTGGTTATAAAGAATGTTATGTGTGTCTCAGCAAAAAAAAGACGTTCTCATAATCAAGACAACATTAAGGTCTACACACGTGGGGTTTTGAATAATATTAGTTGTAGAGTTACAGCTGAATTAAACGCATGCGTAAAACAAATTAAACATACAAGGCTTTTGAATGACACTGGTAATTTAAAAACACCTGTTTACCGCAGTGTGTGCAATAATATATATTTTTTTTACTGTGCAAAATGTACTGTTCATATTACACCATGCTCTGCTACCAGAGTGAGATGATATTTATGTTCTCTAAGCCCCAGGCCCGGTCTTTTTTCTGCCCCTGGCTCTACCTCGAGTCTAGTTTAATAAAGTTTACCACTCTAATAGATTACATCTTAGTGACATACCTCTCAAAACTCCACAAAGATAAATGGTTTTGTGTCATTTGCAAAACGAATAATTGTCCAAAGGTGCTCTAATTTAGTGTAATTTCTACCACATAAATATGCAGTTTACAGACTTATTGACTTCCTTGTGTGGCAGGGTTATGTAGTGGTTAGAGCAAGGGTTCCTGTACGGATGTATGTGTGTTTAAAATTTGGAAAGGGAACTGTTGCTCTTTTGAAAGAGATACTGTCTTCTAATTGTAAGGATGTTTGACCAAATTTCTAAGATCCAGCTGTGTAAATGTGAGAATACAAACAGAATGCAAACAGAAGACAAATTCCACTGTAAGCCACTCTGTTGAGGCCTACCGCCAAGCAAATTATGGCAATCATTTTTACAGCAATTACTAAAATAACTCGGATATCATTAATCTTCACATCTTACAACAGCACTTTGTGTTTCTCTGTTTTGTGTTCATTGTGTTTTGTTATTGTTGGACAGCTGGACGCCTAAGAACTGTTCACACCCCATGCTTGATATCTGGTCAGGCCTAATCCTGTTGTTTGAAGGAGCAACGTCGAAGAGACGGATTGCCCACGCTGCTTCCAATGCAGTCAGGAGGCTTGTCTATTGCAGCGAAAATGCACGTCCGAAATCTCGGTAGGCGCCAGATGGGAAAACGAATCACGATAGATAGAGTAGAGCGCACGCACTGTTTACTGTTCATTAACACCATGAACGTGACGTTTCGGGCTACGTGCTCTCCATCAGACTGTCTGGTGCAGTAACCTCTCACTCTCTGGCCCCGACCCTAACTCCCGACCCACAATGGCCGCCAAGAGGGCCGTTGTTTGGTGGACGCCTCACCCCCTTTAATCCCAAAAAAGGGATGAATCCTTTGATGCGTCTGGTCTGCGTCTCGCCAGAGTGACAGTTGAAAGTGGCGCCTGGCTCATCTCCGTAGATCATTCCGGCGCAGCGTGTTTGAAGTTAGGGGGCCAAGGTGCACGGGTGGGCTGGATGGGGGGGTTGGCTGGGGGGGGGGGGGGGGGGGGGGGTTGGCTGGGCGGGGCCTTCCTCTAGCCCAGGACGCAGCCATCAGCCTTGGGACTGGGCCAGAACGCAAACCTCCACCTATCCCGCCGCCAAGCCACCTCTGTCACTCTGACCGCACGAAACCAACAACAGGAAGCACTTTGCAAGCGGCTGAACTGTGACATGCCACGCGCGGTCACACATCATCCTACACTCCACAAATTAAATTACAGCGAGCGTAAATCCCCAGACCAGTAAATCAAAGACTACTAATAGTGAAATAATTTTGCTCCCGGTCAGCTTGGGCAATGAAACAATGGAAGACATGACGCCCATTCAAGACATTCAGGGGGACATTTGGAATTTACGAGAGGAGCACCTAAGGACTGTGTTGAAAATACTTAATCTTAGACATTAGCTAGACTGGGGCTTCCTTTTGTTATTATTTTAGAGCTGTTTCCCTAACAGGGAAAAAGTTGATAAGGGAGATATAGTGTAAGTAAATCAATTATTAAGGAAGCTTTGTAAAATCCGCATTACAGAACATTTTACTGAAATACCTGCCAGTAGCTATACTAATGAGCTTGTTGATTGTATGACATTGTTTTATCTCATTGCTTTTAATGCACAGTATATTCTTTCGGTTAATTAGCTTACGTTATTAAATTGCGTTTAAATTCCGTACATCTAAACTCGGCACCCAGTCATGAGCAGCCAATGATATAGCCCAGACTCTCACCTGGGATGTCTTGGCTGTTGTGTCCAGTCTCAGTTTGATCCGAGGACATCAGAAGCTTGAAGGGTTTCAGCACTGGTTGGGGGAAAGGTGAGGAGCTGCTCCCCGCAGTAACCACATCTGATAACAGAGAACGCACTGTAATTACAGGGATGGGATGGGATCCAGAACCAGTGTAGGATGTGTTTTTAAATAGCGTTTAAACTACACAGTGCAGTGATGAATGATCTTAACATGCTGATAAAGAGCTTCTTCATCACTGCTTCACAACAGGGCTTGAATCACAACTGTGCCGTACCAACTCCTTTGATTGTTGCGTAACCTAAATGTGAACTTGTGGGAACGGGTCCCAGATTTACAGCTTAACTCCCTGAAAATAACAGAAAAATCTTAATGCACAGTTTGCACTTGACAGAGGCCCTTTCTCAGGGCAACCCCTGTTATTTATGCATACTGTAACCCATACAGATGAGTATTTTACTGGAATGAAGGCAAACTGCATGGCACAAAAGTAAAAGATTAAAGGCAACATTACCATATTTCTAATTATGTTCAGGCATATTAGACCATTAGAAACTCTTGGTGTAACACTGGAAGTTTTGCTTTGTGGGCACTCAGAAATCTAAATCTGTTCCGGAATCATTTGATCGCAAATCATTAGACACACAGTGTAAACATAATCGTAAAACACTCCGTTTAGAATGCATCTCGAAAAAGAACAATCCAAGTAATTCATTAAATATTGCTCATCACTTAAAATGTTTAAAACCATATTTCAGTATTTTTTCCTGTCACTATTTGGTATGCGTATGTGGCACCTTTTTTTTACGTTTTTCATCTTCTGCAGTTCATTGAGTTGATTTGAAATGTAGACCACAGCTGTGCATGTGATATGTGTAATTTAGCCTTGATATTTCCCCTCCGAAGTGTGAAAATGACTGAAAAAAGGGGTGGGATCCATTTCATCTTTCACATTCCCATTGATGTCAACATCATCTCTGCTGACTCCATATTTTTTGAATATTTTAAGATGGGACACTGTCAGTAGCAGCCATTGCATAATACACAAGATGGCGGGTGGCAAATAGCCCTCACAGCACTGACGTTTGGGGAGTTGGTCCAATGGCCCGGGTCTTGGTGGAAGATGTATTTAGTGAACTGATGTGAACCTACAAGGAGCTCTTCAGATGCTGCTGATAAGACTTAACAGCCCATTACTGTACGCTCTCCAAATGAGCCCTCACCTAAACTCCTGCTGTTATCTTGGTTCCATGTAAACATGTCATACACTTTAATAAAGATTACCCCTTCCCCTCGCCATGCCGAGGCAACCGCAGCGCAGTGAACGTTAGGTGTAATGTAGAGGAGGCTAGGCGAAGAGCTTGTAAAAGTCACTGTCAGTAAGCCGGCCGAATAGTTTTAGGAGCCGTAACCGTTATCATGTTGTATTTTCAACAGAACGGCCACAGCTGTCTGAACATGCAAGAGTGTGAGCCGTTACGCTTCCTCTGGTTTAATGCGGACTCATTCACACGCTTGCCGGGGCGCACCTGTATCTATGAGGGTTTCTAGACAAACTGTGCATCTTTGTGTCAACGTGGTACTCTTTGTGGTTCCGTTTGTTAGGAATGCTAACAGGTGCTTCAAGGGTTGCTTGTTTGGATGTATGGCGCTTTAATTAATCCGCCTCTTGAGGGCAGTTGTCTGGTCGATCTTTAGTATGTCTAGTCAAGCGCTTTTTCGGTGAGGTTGCCTTTCAGATATTTCATGAGAATATCCGCCCCGGGATAATATTAATGTGTTTCAAAGCCCAGTTTGACTTTCTTTCAAAATCCAAAATGAGGATTGTAGAACAGCATGTGGTATACTTTCTGTATTTTAGCTGGACCCATGTCTCCTTCAATTCCTTGTCGAATGGAGTTTTTTTTTAGGGATGTCTCGGAGTCACAGAAAAACCTTGTTTCAATTATTCATCATATTTTATTACATGTCAGAAGTGATACACATGCGAAATATGAGTAGAGAATGAGGGAGTGTAGCAGCTTGGACGCCTGCATGGCAGAAATGTGCTTCCACACAATCTCCACGGTTACAGAGCATGCAGAGAAATAACTGATAAGACTGAAAATAGAACAGGAGGAATCTTAATAGGACCGAGTGCCAGACACTGCCATAGCGCACATGCTTCAGCCTTGAAAACAAGACCCGCAAACCTACAATGAACCAAGTGATGTCATCAGCAGAGATTGGGCATTGTACTCAAAAAGTTCATGTTATTCAATTTCATTGGTTGCCTTCAGTCACAATCCGTCTTGGTTTCTGTTTTAATTCATCCATAACTGCAATAGTGGTATTCATATTCCATGCAATATTTTACTTTCAAACGAAACATGAGACAAGCCAGTCAGAAAATATCTGAAATTATGTCCATAAGTACGTAGTTAATTTAGTTTGTTGTTTTTTTAAATTTATTTGAGCCGATTCATTTAATTAACCAAACCCCGTTTTTAAAGGTAAAGACAAATTAATTTTCATTACATTTTTATTATATTTGTATGTTGTTAATTATGACATTTTAATCAAACCTGATAATGGCACCGTCTTTTTAAGCTCATGTAGATGCAACGGCCAGGTCAATCTTTTTTATTTTAAAACACCTAGTAATTGAATAAACAATTCTACACATCCCATCCAGGGTAGCCACCCAAACAAAACATTATGCCCAGCATGACCAATGTCCACTATAATGAATTATGAATAATAATACTCTGAAAATTATTAGATATGGAGTTAATAAAACCTTGTGCTACCATTTGAATGATGTATTATACACTTTAAAAAAAATACAACTCAAAAGGCCAAACACTTGATTGAAGGGCAATAGTTATTAATAAGTATCATGGCTATAGGATCTCTGATGATTTATTTCCCCTGACCTCAAAAGCCACACAGTTCTCCCATCGTTTACCAGTAAGAAACCTTATGACAGCTTGGCGTAAGGTAAAAAGCTTGCTGCTTCGCAAGGACTTGCTGAGGAGGTAGTCATGTGCGCTGTGACCTACAATGAGGTGCCAAGGCTCTTCAGTAGTAGGAAGTTACACACAAACACAGGAAGCAAGGCATTTCACGCTGAAGACATTAGAGGCCCGAGCTGCGAGCCTCTCTCAGCCGATGGCCGGCGCAGATTAACTTGGGAAAAGACCTGCCGTTCGGACGCCTCATTGTTGCGCGGCGCAGACGCGGCCTCTGACATCGGCGGACTTGCGCGCTGCGATCCGCCAGGCTGCTGGTGGAAAAGAATGTGCCTCAGTGAGCTTTTCCTCACTGCCATTTTGCTTTTAATTTATGTCAGCCTTTTTGTTCTTTTTTTTTTTTTTTCTTCTTGAGAACACCGATCTTGTCAATGTTACTGGCTACTTATTTTGTTCAGGTCAGGATGTGAAAAAACAAATAAGCCTAGAATGGTAAGCGGGCCATGCCGTAAATCAAATGGGTTTTGAATACAACGGCAGAAAATAACTGCTGTAATGAGTCACATTATGACACGTATGAACACAGGGCATTTCATTGGAGAGCGCATCCAAATCAGTACAGTTATATTAAATGAGAAAAAATTAATTCCTTTCAGCCTCTAAACAATTGCATATAAAAACGCTTAATAAGGATCTTCCTCATTTGAACTAGAAATGTATTTAATCATAATATTCACAAAAAAAGTATTTTACTGGACACAAATACTAGAACTATATGGTACATTAATCAATCTAAGATAAACTATATACTTGTTCCTGTGATAATCTACTTGTTCCATATTTTAAAAGACTTTATAACAGATCTTAATACATTTGATGAATGAATAGGAAAGGATGCATTGGTTCATCAGGCGAAAGTACTGTATAGTGTATACTGTATACTGCAACTGTGCTAGCACGGCTGGTGATGACTGTTTAGCTTTAACTAGTGACACCAATTCTTTAATGTTTCTTCTTTTCTGTTTGTGGTGCAAGGCACTTGTACCTGGACACATTGCAAAGTTGCAACGCTTCACAGTAGCAGGGAAGGTCTAACTGAACAGCAATGTTACAATAATGGCATTGACCCTCGTGTTTTGAAATGTGAGGGGTTATCTCAAGCCGAGAGTTTTCATTAGATCCCTTGAAACACAACCTTTCACTCCCCCAGAAGAGCCGTTCTGCGCGTTCTTATTCCGGTTTTATCCTAGTCATCTCTGACAGGTTGCAGTCCAAGGTAAGCCTGTCCAAAATAACACATTTCTAGCCCTCATGTCAGACTATGCTCTTTTTACAGGTATGCAAATACATGCCTCTGTAGCTCCTCTTTATCTGCTTTCATTTTACACAAGGGGTGGGCTCCAGTGATAAATCCACTTTTTTACTTGACAAAATGTATGTTCAGAGATTGGTTATGTTGCTGTACATATTAGGACTAAAATCCATTTTTAAACAATAGTGCATTACATTTGGGCTGAAATGTCCATTTTATAACGTTTAGCCCAGACTAATGTTGAGCTAACCAGCCACACAAATAAGAATCTCTCTCAGTCAAAGAACAAAATCACAATTATCGATCCATTAAATATACATAGATAAGTCGCTATAGTTTTAACACAGAGTTATTGAAAGATTTCCCTGCACCTCGCTACCAGTGTAGCCTGCAGCTGCCATTACAGTAAAGTTACAATCTGTCATCCAAGCACTAGAGTAGCCTGTCTCAAAACTGCGGCTAACGAACATAAGCTTGCTCTTCACGCTCAGTCAAGTCTGAAAATAATTAAACACAATAACAAAACCAAAAAAAATGACACTAATACTTTAAGTTACTTTATAGTTTGTTAAAATTACTGTAGATATCAACTGTAGATTGCATTTGAAGCTGGACCTTAGCAACAGTATGTCCAGGTTTTCAGGTATCAATTGATGTTGGAGTTTGTTTACAATCAGACATGCATTTTAGATAGGGCCGTGGCTGCTCAAGTTTTTGCTTGCTACATCTTTGCTGTTAATACTTCTATTCTGCCATAATTTTGGTCGTAATATGTATTGAAATATTCAGGATTATTACATTTAAAAAATGTATATTAACATTATATCATTGTGTGTGTGTGTGTGTGTGTGTGAAGATGAAGGGTTATTCACTATAAATTAGTTTGATGTCATATGGGAAGATGATTTGTTTAACACATTATTTCAGTCTACCTTAAACTGCTGTTGGTCTCAATATGTGACTGATTAGGGCTAGTTGCACACCTGCTGGTGATTGTAATGAACATTAATAGTCTTTAAAGCAGGTGTGTGAGAAGTGGGGGAGGCAGATAAAGTGCAGACTGTCTGCTTTCATTTGAGGGTATTTACATCCCTATAGAGTGATCTGTGTAGGAATCACAGCCCTTTTTATACAAAGTCCCCCGTTTTAGGGGAGCAATTCTGCAAATGAACATAATTTTAAATAAAGTCGTCATGTTTAGTTGCAAATCCTCTGCATTTAACGACTGCCTGAAGTCTACAACCCGTAGACATCACCAGACACTGGGTTATTCCTTGGTTATGCTCTGCCAGGCCTGTACTGCAGCCCAGCCATCTTCAGTGACTGTTTGCTTCAGGGGCATTTTGCCATTAGTCCTGGCACTTTTGATCATGAGCCTTTCCTTTCCTTCACCACACTTTCTTCTTTCCATCACTTTGTTACAGGTTAATACTCATCTCATCTGTCCATAAGACTTTGTTCCAGAACAACAGTTTTTTCATGTACTTTTTAGCAAACTCTAATCAAGGCCGTTCTGTTCTTGAGGTTAAGTGGTTTGCATCTTGCGGTGAACCCTCTGAGGTTATGCTGGTGTAAACAGTCTTCCCTTTATTGTAGTCTTTGACACCTACATCGTACATTGACACCTACCTGAACGTTTCGCGTACAAGTAGTTGCATGTACAGTATACAATGTACCTGACATTGCGGTTTGCGTCGAGACATTCATTAAATTGTAACCATTCATATGTAATGGATATGTAATCGACACCATTAGATTAGGATACAAAGATTGGTTTCCGGGGCACAGAGGAGAGGAGGTGGTAGTGAAGGAAAGGAGGATGCATTTTTCGAGTATTGGGATGTACCCTATGTATAAAAAAGGCTGCAATTCCTACATTATACAATCTGGATGTAAATACCCATGAATCAAATTAAAACTTACACTTTAACCTCATATTTATTGTTTAATTTAAATTCCAATGTACAGGACAGTAAAGAGCCAAAACAACAAAACATTGTGTCAAAATTATGTGTGTGTGTGTGTGTGTGTGTGTGTGTGTGTATATATATGTATATATATAGACATTATTTACATTAATTGCACATTAGTTGTATTTAGTTGTACACACTTAATTTCCTTTTAATCCACTTAAACTGATACAGGATCTTTAACAAATAAACATTCACACATTACATTGAGACCCTAGAGTCAGACAAACCACATAAAATGCACCTACTTCATCCGCTGTAAATACATTTAAATATGACTTTTCTCTCCACACTTAATATCATGAATTCTGTGGTTACTGAGAAGAAGCCTTACATAGTTTCCTGTAGTATTGGCACTGGCCTCTTATAATTTACTATCCAAGATAATGTTTAGACAGTCTGCAATATGATATGTGATATGGAAATGAATTGTAACTCCTTGGCTGGTGATTCATTCCAAGGACATTTTAAATATATTGCAAAAACACACCCTGCAGCCTATTCATAGGAAGCTATTTTATATGCTCTCCCCAACTGGTAGAATTTAAGCTGCTGCTCTGTTCAAATTAATCTTACACCATGGAGTCAATAAAGATATTCTAGAAGGCTGTCGTGTAGGTTTGGAGGCATTATTATGAGCCTAGCCCATCCCTTTCTATGCAGTGACACACCTGGTTCAATGCAGAGCATCTCTAAAATGTGTACTAGGGCGCTCTCTGGTGGTGATAATATTTATTGCTGGCACTGGACAAAATAGAAATTTCTCGTGAAATTTACTCAGAAAGAGATTTGAATATTACAGTTAATTTGATTTGAATCTTCCCACCATCCATTGGATAATACATCTTACTCTTACAACTGCAGTCTGCTTGGCATTTAATCACTTTTAAGGCCATGTTGGTGGTGATTTAGTTACAATGACATAACACATTTAATATCTAAATGCTTTCTATGGATCCTTATCCTGCTAAATAGCTTTAATTATTCTACTGTCAAAAACAATGGCCTGGCTAGACTGCATAGCTTTTATATTTACTTTCAACAGCTATGCTACATTGCTGTGGCATTTATTATTGATAAGAAACACCATTTATGGGTCGGTTTGTGGAAGATATTAAAGCAGGTCTTCGAAAATGGCTTTGCAATAGTACAAAAAGAAATGCATTAATCGCAGAAAAGATTAGGGTTTCAGATACAAAAACTACAATTATGTTTTTTTTTTTTAAAACAGTTTCTTCCTGTAAGGATGGCCCTCGCACAGGGTTCTAATATTTGGAGCAATTGCTCTTCTTTACTTTTATTTCAAAAAGGCACAGTTCATAATCAACCTCGTAGCAGCCTCTATGAAGGAAATGGTTGTAGTAGTTGGAATTCCTAGGCTCTGACGACCTTATTTTTAAATGCTTAAGCTTTGGGAACATGATTTCCCTCCAGGACTGGCAGTTGGTGACCTGGGTGATTTAGTAGGTGTCCTGGCCATGGGTTTAGGGATAGCTGGCTAGGTCTATACTTGTCCTGCAGACCTTTATCTGTGGGGGCAGGGGTGTTTGCCGGTGCTGGAAGGGATGTTTGCCACCTCAGTTTGGCGTTGCCTTCGTTGGGTCCTTTTTCCAGCCTTGACCTCACTTCAGTTGATGGATGTTTGGTCGAGATTCCAGTTGCTCAGAGTCATTGGGTCTAGACGGCGCTTTGTGTGGTGTGCTTTGCTTTTATCACAGGATCACAGGATTCCTCTGCCTCCTCTTGAACACATCCTGTATTGCCAGAGGTGGAAATCCAGGGGACATAAAGTAAAAGTCCTACCATGTGTTTCTTCCACCCACAGACTCAACCAGCTGATTTCACTAATTAGTTCTACCTCCTGGCCGAATAATTATGTTAATTAGCAAATCCAGGTGATTGGAGCAAAATACTGGGGAGGACTTTTTACTTTATGTCCCCTGGATTTCCACCTCTGTGTATTGCACATGTGAGTAAAAGGTTTATTTGGAGATTATTTAATTTTTCCACCCATCCTGACTAAGTGACCTGCTCAGCAGAGCTGATTGCAGATGGCAGTGGCTTCAATGCTATTGGAGTTTGTGTGCTCAAGGATACTCACCTTGTTAGTTTATTGTGCCAGTAGATGCATAAACTTCTAGGAAGGCATCGCTGATAGATTTTTTCCAGCGCTTTGATTTACCTGTGATATGCAGTTCATTCAGATCTGGATAACAGGGTAGGCATATATACTTTGGCTTTGGTGACGATGGCATGGTCGGCAAGAACTCTGAAAGCAGCACATTCCCTGCTTATGAATATGTGGTACTGAATTTTATTGTCGAATTGGACTATATCTAACAGGTGGCTCCCCAGATATGGATATTCAGATATGTAGTATAGCACTGTTTGCTGTACAGCTGTTATTGTGGGAGACGCTTTATGAGCATCTGTGGTTGGCTGGTACCAGGACTGGCTTTTGCTCGAGTTCAGTGATAGTTCCATCCATCTGTGTGCACTGGTAAAAATGTTGACTGTGGTTTGGAGATCTGCGTCTGAGCAGGGCACTGACCGTGGCACCATCTGGATATTGAAACTCTACAGCAGAGGTAGCTGCAGTTTCGATTTGGCTCGGTTCCTGTCTTTTTGCGTAACCTGTACTTCTCCCAGCGCTACGCGGTTTCTGGTCTCTTCTCGTGACTCTTGTTGAACGTTAATCCCGTTTGTGGTACATTCAATTGTTATTGTCTCTAACAATTTCCCTCGATGTCGTTGGTGCGTCATTTTGTTGACCGATCCCTTTGACTGCAACATAATATTGACGTAAGCTGATGTAACGGGGTGGAGAACTGTTTACTGCGACTGAGTACTTTAAATCAGTTTGGAAGAATAAGCACATCCGTCTGTTGAATGTCGGATGGGAAGTCTTCTTATAGCTGAGTCTTTACAGCTATTTGCTTCTTTGAGGTTGGGGGAAGACGGGGTAAACCTTGGGATTATGAGAGCGGAGGCTAGAATACAAAATGTGGAACAAATAATCTCTTGACAGTGGTTTATGCCTGCACACATGGTAGCATAACAATACTTGATCACAAGGTAGCATATTGCTGAAATGCAAAATTTCCTCCACATTTTACCAAGTTCTGACTTGGTAGGTAGGCTATAGCTCATGGGTATTCAAAATTGGTCCTGGAGAATCACCGTTTAAACTATCTTTTCCTTACAGTGAATGAGCTTGATCAATGAAGATCTTCAACAGCTCACATAATATGTAATCATTGTGAATGTGTTTGCGTGTGACCGTGTTTGAAGTGAATGTTCTGGCACTAAATTGAAAGACAAGATGCTGCGACCAGGGCTACATTAAATGGGCCAAATGACAATTTTACTTTTTTACACTGATAAGCTTTTTCAAATTAATCTTTGACGGTATAATTAGTCACACACCTGTGTTGTTTAATCATTTCCAAGATTGTAGAGTGCTTACAGTGACACCCTGAGGATGGTGGAAAAATACCTCACATGGTCAGGAATGTTTTCGAATGACAAAGTTTTGTTTTACTCATGTTTTTACATGGATTTGGTCTGTGGTTTCGCCACTGGAGAAAATGGCTGCCTCCATCCCGTCATGCAGGAGATGGAAGTCTTTCGCACCGTTCACAAGGTAGGTAAAATGCAGCGGTAGATTAATAGTTTTAGAAAGGATCTTGGAAGTACCTTATCATTGATAATGCAAAGGGATATGTAACACTGTTTGCTCACAGGAGCAGTTACCTATTCAAATAGCAAAGTTAATCTGAGACTAGGAAAGTAAATATGGTGAATGTGGGGTGCAAAGACCATTTGTTGCTATGGCGACCATATTCAAGCAATTCGGAGCCGTATGAGCTGCGTTTGACCTCACAACACCTGCCTGATAATAAACACAGGATCACGTGCAAATGAGACAAAGCGGTCTCACCATTTTGGTCAGAAAACAGTGAACCAGAGTCACAGACCACGTATGAATGGATTTTCATAGACAACGTGCAAGGTGTTTCACTCTTCTTACAGCATTTGTCATTTTCTGTGTGTTGTATAATAAAAAAAGAAACTTCACAGTGTAAGCAATGCCAGCAATGGGTCATAAATAACTGAGCATGTGGATTTGGGAGTGCTTTTTGACTCGTTTCGAAATACTCACAAACCTCCCATAACTATTAAGATCCCGTGAAATACAATTTTAAGATTATAAATACTAAACGTATAAAAAATTTTGTCATATTATTATTCAATTTTTTTGTGTGTTTGGTGGCAAATAGAGCTATGTCAACTATCTGTATGACAAATCCACCATTCACTTCAAGCCCCATTTGAAAGAAGTCGGGGATGAATAACAAGAGCCACAGCTTTAACGACTGACTGCAGAGTCAGAACTACAGTTAGATTTCTGAAATAAAGGAACTGGTCACGATGAGTAATGCTAATCCACACGTTGCATCTATGATACTGGGTGACCAGTGGAGTTGCTATTCCGTGTGGTGTCAAATACCTCCATTCTGGAATAGCATTGTGGGGCTGCGTCCCAATACTTGAAAATGCACCCTCCCTTCCTCCACTACCACCTCCTCAACTATATGCCCTGGAAACGGATCTTTGTGTTTTAATCTAATGTTGCTGATTACATCTTAATTACGTATTAATGGTTACATATTAATTAACGCCTCGATGCAAACCACAATGTCAGGTACATTGTATACTGTACATGCAAATACTTGTATTCGAAACATTCTGACAGTTTTGCATACTTCCGGGTAGGAGAGGAGTGGAGGAAGGGAGGTGGGGAATGAAGAATATTGGGACGCAGCCCTGGTGTAGCTTTGACCAGGCAGTCCTCTCTGCCTGGCTAATACTACACCCAGTTGTGTACTGGCAGTATCTGGATTTCTGGAGCGTGGGAGTATAGAGTGAGATAATGCTTTATTTGGATGCCCTACCCACTCAGTTATTTATTTATTTATTTTACAATAGTCTGTACCTGCAAATCACTATTAAGCAAACATCCTGCAATTACTATTACAATTATTCATTCTCAAAGTCCTAGCTACGTAACATACTGGGTATTAAAGAACCATAAGTCAACCCATACAGGATAGAAACCACTTTCTTGTACTGAGTGTGCATTAATTCGGGTGACGGGGAGGGGCAGGCGGGCAGGAAGACTGGAGCAGGCAGGGAGCAGGCAGGAGAACAGGAACTGGACGGGTAACACAGGACTGGAAACGCAGGCAGGGAGCAGGCAGGGAGCAGGCAGGGAGCAGGCAGGGAGCAGGCAAGAATAAACGCTGGAAGTTGTATACACAAGCACGAGGGCAGGACACAAGACAATCTGGCACAGAACAAAGAAACGGGAGACTATATTCCAGACTAATGAAGAAACAACGAGGAACAGGTGAGACGAAACATAATGAGGAAACGAACTAGCCGGGGCGGCTAGTGGCTCAGGAGGTAGAGCGGGGCGTCCGCTGATCGCAGGGTTGGCGGTTCGATCCCCAGCTCCTCCTGTCCACATGTCGAAGTGTCCTTGGGCAAGACACTGAACCCCAAATTGCTCCCAATGAGCAGGCTAGCACCTTACATGGCAGCTGCCGCCATTGGTGTGTGAACGGGTGAGTGAGAGGCCATTTTAAAGCGCTTTGGATAAAGGTGCTATATAAGTGCAGTCCATTCTTATATAAGTTAGTGCAGTTTTGCAAGCTTCAAGACATTTTGAATGAAATTGTATTTTTTTTTAAGGGACTATAATTATTCAGTACAAATCTGCATTTCTTGTTAACTCACCAGCTTGATGTTGCTTGCTTTCAGGTGAACATAAGTATCCATGTGCTATTAGCATTAAAAATGGTAGAGCTCACTGTTTTGTATGGTAGTATCACTACTGCTGAAGTAATCCTTTACAACACCTGATCAATCAATAGGTCCACCAGATATTCCATATTGTGCCAGAGTATTCTGTAGCAGAAGCTCTTCAACAGCTAAAAACCTATTAAGAGTGGTTCAGATTTCCTCCTAGGCAATCTGAGAACATGATCAATCCTTACAGGAAACATTCACTTAAGGGACAGAGCACTGTATATCACTTTTCAATTACAAAATAAATCACTTTATAAAAGCGTTGGTTATCGGGTACCTCATTTGTTTGCCACTTACCTTCTTTAACCACAAGATGGCAGAAGATTCTTCACTTGACAAAACCTCTGAGCTGAACATGCCATTTGTAATACACATCTTCAAAGTCAGAGGTTTTCTTCTAGGGGGTGTCTGTCTTGTCCCCTTTGTACCGCATGACCTAATGCTGAGGCAAGGTGAATCTGTCGGGCTGATATTTTAGTGCACCCTTACCCTATATTCAGTATTTTGTTGAAAAAAACATGACTTCCATGAAAAACATGATTTGAATTGGATGCTTTAACTTTATTTTAAGGTATATCAAAGGTATCTGCGAATGTATATAGTACTTGTCCTTAAAGTTATGTGAAAATAACAGTTTTTGTCTTACTGTTGTTTTTTTTCTATTGACATGCATTCAGATGATTAGTATCTGTTTTGTTTCTGAAATTCTTAAAATATTTGCAGAATTTGCTACTATAGCACAATTTTTTTTTTTAATATAAATTTGGCATACAACATGGGGCTGAACATGTCCAATTTCCACCCTAATTTGGACTGTCCAATAAGCAGCCGTGTCCATGAGCCTGCTTCTTTTCGCACAGCAGCCCATGGCCAAGCTCGCAGACAGCGGAGTTGGAGGAAGACTTTTCATATGTGGCTTTGACATGCAATCCGATTCACCAGCAGGGGTCACTAGAGAGCGATGAAACGCGGACCCCTAACTCAGTGTTTTTCAACCTTTTTTGAGCCAAGGCACATTTTTTACATAAAAAAAATCCTGTGTCACACCACCAACCAAAAGTGTTACTAATTAAGTGAAGTTAATAGGATAAGATAATTTCTCACGGCACACCTGACGATCTCTCACGGCACACTAGTGTGCCGCGGCACAGTGGTTGAAAATCACTGCCCTAACTGACTGAACCCTTCCAAACCCTGGGCGAAGCAATCACCAATTGTGCGTCACCCTATGGACCCACCGGCCGCAGTCAGCGTTGGCACGGTGCGGATTTGATCCGAGACAGTGCGGCTCTTCCAACAAACAATGGTACTTATGTTCTGAAAGGATCTCAATCGCTTCTGAGACTCTCGGTCATCCTCAACTCAATTTGAAACGTTGATATTTTCCTCATGTGTGAAATGTTCCGCTTGTACATTCCAAAACTGCGCCAACATGACCTCACTACATGCAGCAGAGAAAATGGTACCAGTTCTGACCCATCCAGCTATCACTCCCTCCTCTCTGCATTTTCCTTCTCTGTCACTGCTGCGAAGGCTGATATTTATCATACTAAAACTAAATATTAAACTACATACTAAAACTAAAAGCTACTAAAACTACTAAGCTTTTCCTTTTAAAAATGTCCCTCATACCAGCCTATTAATATATACATCTTTGCTTGGACTGTCTTTTTTACAAACTAGTGTAATACCCTGGGCTATAAACTACCCAACCAATATTTGCCTGTAGATTCCCACTTACCCCCCATTACCATTGTCACAGCCAGACTTGTACGGAGGGAAACACACATAAATATAAGACAAAACAATTAATTAATTAAAGCAAATCACAAAACGGGGGGGCTTTCACCACTGTTTGGATTGCATTTTATTCTAACTTTGGTTTTTGGGGATTCAGGCCCCACCCAATGTTCCTATTTTCCCATAAAGTGCCTCTGTGACGGTGTCTCTCTACAAAGCTCGACACACAGAGAAGTGAATTGAACATGCCTCTTTTGCACAAGATTCATGGTTCATCATCAGGCATGTGTTCTGAATTGAAACACACGCTGAAATATCATGGTGTTGCTGGAATATCATCTCCATAGCAACAACTGGTCTCTGAACCCCTCGTTCATCTCGTTTACTCCCCTGGATTCAGATGAACTTTTCTATTTGAATAAAAGCTCCTCTGAACGAGCAATGTTACTTATCTTTCGAATTCGAAAGGATTTCAGTTGCCTCAGAGACTCTCGGTCTTGGGTATTTTCCTCATGTATAAAATTTTTCTCTTGTACGTTCCAAAAAATCTCTCATGCACAGCTTATAAATTGTTATAAAATAAACTAAACACACCTATGTACTGTATATTATGGCTATGTGATACCCCTGCACCAACGTGACCTTGCAACACGCAGCAGGCTGGATGAAACATGCCTTACGTTTCATTACCAATGCTAAACCTCTTACTGATCATTGTCTTTTGTATGAAAGAGCATGCCTGCCATTTTGAGTTTACTGTAGATGGTTTCATTGACACATTTGTATTATAGGGCAGATCCCTAATTATTCAATTTGCCTTTTTAAATGGAACATGAGTTCTTAAAACTTGCGTTCACAAAGCCAGCCTTTTTTTATACTGTGCCTCGCCCTTCCACAAAATTTGGAAAGATGGCTTTTAGTTATTGTGCCCCATGGTCCTGGAACCAGCTTCAGAGACATTAAGCTGGATTACTTCCTCCCATTGGAGACATTAAAAACTGATGTTTGTAATTGTTTTATCCCAAATGTATGATTGTGTAATTAGTGGTTTTACTGATGTTGCTTTGTGTACGGTGTTTTGTGTTGTTATCTGACTGTTGCTTCTCTTGCCCAGGGCTTTCTTGAAAAAGAGATCATAGATATCTCAATGGGATTCACTTGGTAAAGGAGAAATAAATAGAAAACCTTTATTTTTTATTTTTTAAATGGTACCAGTCCAGAGACTCTGCTGACCTGTCCAGCTACCTCCTCTCTTTATTTCATTATCACTGCTGCTCAGGCTGACCTTTATCATACTAAAACTGAGAACTCGTCCTCTTACCCTTTCTAAACTGTTTTCCACATTCTCCTCAATCCTCAATCTTCCCCCTCCCTCACTGCAGGTGACTGCTGCTCACATATGCAACTCCTTTGAGTCCTCCAGCACCTAATCCTCCCCCTCTGCAACCTTCCCCAAGACAAGTTTCTACTTATTTTTGCTTTTTGCTCTTTTAATATGGATTACGTGTCATTTAAATATTATTTAGACAGCGCTGATGAAGAGGCGACGTCAGAAGATGACAGAAAAAGGTAGGTGTCGGTTGTTCCAGGAACAGTAAGAAGAAGTATGTCTTAAGACAATGGTGAGCAACCCTGATTGACATGGGTAACTCACTCCACCCTGCTGGTTAAATCCTGAGCATGAGTAGGTCCCCTGGTGGAGGCTGAAAGAACAAACAACCAATTGAACAGCAGCCCATGTGAAATTCAAAATGGACTCAGTGTTCAAGGGGCAAAGGAACACTGGTAGAGTGGTTAAAAAAAACAATGGCACAATCAAACATTTTACACTTGCTGTTTACATGGACACTTCCCCCATGCTATTTAACCAAATTTATAATATCCACACCAAAATGTAGGCCTGTCCCATTGCTTGTAACACCACAATTAAAGTCCATTGTTTTCTTGCAGTGCCCTTTTAAAACTTGAATGGTAGGTGGATAGAGAGTTGCAAATGTGCTAAGTGAATGTTGGGACGGCAGTGTGGTATAATGGTTAAGGAACTGGGTTTGTAACCGAAAGGTTGCAGGTTCGATTCCCAGGTCGGACACTGCCGTTGTACCCTTGAGCAAGGTACTTCACCTGCATTGCTTCAGTATATATCCAGCTGTATCAATGGATACTATGCATAAATGCAAAAAGAAATGCTGTGTAAGTCGCTCTGGATAAGAGCGTCTGCTAAATGCCTATAATGTAATGTAAAAAATGTTCTATAGGTTTGGATCTGAACTGAATTTCCACAAGCAAGGCCCAACCATTAAGGACAATTGACACAGACAACATTTAAATGCAAATATTCACGTTTTTCTATTTGAATCAGGACTGTAAAACAGAAAGTAAAGCAGAGTTTTGGTAAATTCCAGCCACACAATCACACAAACGCAGTCTTTCTCCACCTATGTTTACAAATGAGTTAAATGAAATTTTACAACAACATTGAATGTGTAAAAAAGTGTTGAAAAGTAGTAGGTTAAAGCACAACTGAAGTTAAAGCACAACTGCAATTTCGCCACCATTTGGACTCATATCATGGCCAGGTAACGACACAACCCAAAGTTCTACCAAACTTCAGTTGTGCTTTAATACCCTTTAATTTGTGTTTTAAATTGAATGTTCACTTGCATAAAAGCAACTCGTAGACTAGCCTACAACAAACACAGGGTCAATTAAAACATTGGACTGTGAATATGATATTGCTTCAGAATGCAAATCTATTGTATTTAGTGTATTGTGAAAAATATTATTGTTGAAAATCTCCACAAGTCAGTACATCTCATTTTATATCTCCATTGAGTGGCCAAAGAGTAGCCTAAAAGTTAACAACTGAAATGTGTGGACAGATCACTCAAAAAGAATAATGTGATTGCCCATTCTTTTCTATATAAATTAAAATTATGTAGTTATTTCATTTCAAAGTAGTCTAATTTCTTCATCAATGCAATGCGGACAATGAAATTTGGGCTCAATGGGCTGCTAATCTATATAAAGAAGAACGTATTGGCATGAAATAACGTCGGATATTGCTATGTGCAAGTGCAAAAAATCCGTCATGATAAGCAACTATACAGTTATATGGCATTTGTGACTCAGCAAAAATGTAAAATAAATAAATAAATAAATAAAACATAAATCTTTTTTAGTTCGCGAAATAGTTTGGTGGATAGTAGGCTACGGCTCGGTTGGAGGGCGTGAATGGGCGGGCATTCTGGAATTCTACGCAGTTCAAAAAGAGGAACCCCCTAGCACGTGCGTGTTTTCTTGGCGCAACAGAGGTGTTTCGTGGTAGCTACGACTTGTATGGCTAGTTATCCATAGATTATCGCATAGTATAGGCTAATACGCAAATGCAAATTAAACAGAAAATCTGCCAATATAGGTTACAGCTGACAAATTGAATGCTGCATGACTGAAATGTCTCAAGTCACTGAAGCAGGCAACGGATTTATCGCACCACTAGTCAGATTTGAAGAGTGAAACCACAAAAGCCAAGGTAAGATGATTCAAAGAAACACTTTTATTTTATTGTACGGTAGTTTTACTTATCCATAGCTTGGCAACAACATGATAAAGACTGGTTAGCTACAGTACATTCGTAATGGTGAGGCTGCGCTTTCCAATCTATAATGGTTAACCAGCCAGCAAACCATCTAATCGCCAATAACATTTTACCTGATATAGGCTACATGTTGCATGCTAGGTAGCCAGGAAAACAGTTTTGTTTGGAGTAAAGCAGTATGTGAGCATGTTAGGTTAGCAGAGACGTTTGAAGACGTTTGTTACTGCACATAGTTCGATAACTACTACGTAATGATATTTCTTCTCAATATATTTAGAGAAACTGATGTCAACTCTAAAACGGACAAGCAAAAACCTTTCCTTATTTATCATGTTGTCATGATTAGCCTACTTTGATTATTAGCCAAATTAGTATAGAATATGTATAATTTCCAATCAGTGGTATGTCTTTGGACCACCCACCCCTTACCTCTCCTCATGCTGAAAATTGTAGCAATTAGCACGAGGTTTGCTATATTGTTTAGACTGAATTAATTTCACGCAATTCCATTTTTTCATATTGAATATATGAGATGTCTCAAGCGATAAAAAAAGTGCAGGGTTCACGCTTATTTTTTGAAAACTTTTCTTTCCCAATTGGCACATATTAATCAGTTCTTGGTAACTTGAATGATTTGAGTAGGTTTACGTACTTTAAAATGTCAACACAGACTTTGAATTGTTCACTAAACACAGTTAAGTTTAGTTAAAAATGACAATATAATGGCAGTGTGTATTGATGTAATTAAACCAGACATTGTAGAAATTGTAACTAAATGTGAACTGATGGAAAACCCTGCACGGAAAACATTCGAACGTGGTAGTAGAACTGCAAATTGATCTCAGATACCAGCGTCTAGTGTGGCAAGACAGGAAAGCAGGTATCGTGCTAAAATTGGTATCCTTTTCTACTCTGTTAAACTACTAGTCTTGAGCCACTGTTAAACTAGTTTTGTGCAAATTCCAAGTTTCCACTTGCCTTATTTCACATTTTTACCAGTTATTTAGCATTTGTTTAAAAGTAATTTATAGTATTTTTTTATAGTTTTCTTTTCACTTAGTGCTTGTCTTTGTCTAGCGTGTTGCACAAATTTGGGAAATGACATTCTGAAGTTGCACTGGCTCACCCCTAATGACTCAATTACAAAACCCACGATTAATCTAAGTTTTAGAGCTTGGTGCAATGGCACAATTAGATTTTTTTTTATGTTGTATTTTTTCTAGGTACGGTGGAACCGGGTGCTCACCCAGAGTGGAGGGTCTCATATAGTGAGCAGCAGTTCTGTCATCCAGAGGGTCTTCAGTTCTCAGTCTGGAACAAGTGCTCATGGACTATCACAACACCTGGACTGGAATTGCACATAGTGAAAATTATACCACATTTCAGAACATTAAATAATTTTTTAGCATACTGCACACAAGGGGCTGCTATAGATTTCTCCCTTTCAGCTCTGAAAAGCTACTGGATTTTTGTCTGTTTACTATGGCTCTTCCTAAACTGGTATCTCTGCTCTCAACAGAACAAAAGCATTTGGCAACTTTTAATTCTGGCCAAATTAAAATGGAGGATGAAGAATTTCTATTAAGCAGTCTCCATGACAAATACCATTTTGACAACCAAAAGCACAATGGGACCATTGCAGAAAATGAGCGCATTAAATGTCTCAATACTATAGAAAAGGACAATGGAGTGACACAAAATTCTGACCAGAAAAATCCCACCAGCACCATCATTAAGCCAGAGAATTATGAATGGGATCATGTCAAGTCAGAAAAACGTGATGAGGCAGGAGGTGAAGAATATACCGGAAAACCACCTGCTGTCACATTCTCTGACAAAGTAAAAATTGAGAAAAAGGACCAAAGTGAAAACTGTATCGTTGAAAAGGAGTGGTTCTGTTTGGAATGCGATAAGACCTTCAGTCAGGAAAGATACCTGAAGACACACAAGAAAGCTCATATGAGACGCGAGCTTAAACTTGCAGAACAGCAGAAAAACCCGGGGATGAAACCGTTTGCCTGCACGGAGTGTAAGAAAACATTCACTCAGCATAGCCACTTGAAAATACACAGATTAATTCACACGGGAGAGAAACCGTACTCTTGTGATGAGTGTAAGAGGAGTTTCCGACAACTGGGGACCTTAACGGCTCATCAGCGAATTCACACGGGGGAAAAACCTCACAGATGCACAATATGTGGCAAAGCTTTCAGGCACTTGGTGGGCTTGAAGAGCCACAAGTCAACTCATACAGGAGAGAAACCGCATTCTTGTGCCGAATGTGGGAAGCGTTTCAAACTTAGAGTTAACTTAAACACCCATAAACGTATTGTAAGGCTGGAAAAAGTGTTATCAGTCCTAAACCCTTGCAGCTAGTGGTGATTTCCTGGAGGGTGCAATAAAATAATTTACCTGATTGCCTGTTCCTCTGACTTCTCACGGCCTCGTAACCTACAGCTGGGGTTGAGCCTACAACTGGACATCAGAAACGGCATCCGCACAGGTCTTTTACGGCCTAGATTCTGGACTGAATGGTGAACATATTAAACAAAGCTGTATATGTATATTGAATCATATGTATGTGCATGTAAATTGGTAATTGTGGAAGTATAAAGTAATTGTGGATAATATGATAAATGTGGTGAACCTGGATAATACTAATTGAAGTGTGTGGTATGTGAAAGTATAGGAGGGGGAGAAATAAAGAATGTGAAAGGAGGATTGTATAGGTTATCAGGGATGCGCTTGTCCATATAAGTGTCTGGAACCTAGAGTGGCCATCACCGGGACCTCACCTGATATCTAGATATGATAGAGAAGATCATAAGATCACGCGCCATCGTTCAAAGAGTCTTATTACTGTCACTAGATTGGGGGAGGTGCCCCCATGAAAAAATGCCATGTTTGAAACCTTTTCATGCTGCCATTTTTCTAGCAATATCCATTCAATGTATTTGGCCTTCTGTAATTGCTCGACTATATGCTATTTTATATTGGCGCTGTCGGGTGCGACATTCCCGCCAAGTATTCAAATGCGATGACGCACGCACGGGAACTAGCAAGTCTAATGCGGAAGAGCAAGCGCCTACAATTAGGTGCGATATGTTTCTAAATATTACCGTGTCAGCTGACATTGTTGATCGTCTCTAGGCAAATTCGTCTTTCTCCAAATGCGCTACCGCTGGATTATCTTCATAGAAAGTTAATCGCTCGATGCACTCCTAGTGCTACACCCCCAAGCAAACCAATGGCGCTTTTTTGTGTAGCTTCGTTTTGAATGGAACTTTGGGATTTGGAGTATGAAAATGAGCTGTTTTGTCAACCAATCACCACAGATGTCGCCAAATCCATCAAAATGGCCATTTTGAGTTTACTGTAGATGGTTTCATTGACACATTTGTATTATAGGCCAGCTCCCTAATTATTCAATTTGCCTTTTTAAATGGAACATGAGTTCTTAAAACTTGCGTTCACAAAGCCAGCCTTTTTTTATACTGTGCCTCGCCCTTCCAAAAAATTTGGAAAGATGGCTTTTAGTTATTGTGCCCCATGGTCCTGGAACCAGCTTCAGAGACATTAAGATGGATTACTTCCTCTCTTTGGAGACATTAAAAACTGATGTTTGTAATTGTTTTATCCCAAATGTATGATTGTGTAATTAGTGGTTTTACTGATGTTGCTTTGTGTACGGTGTTTTGTGTTGTTATCTGACTGTTTGTTGCTTCTCTTGCCCAGGGCTTTCTTGAAAAAGAGATCATAGATATCTCAATGGGATTAACTTGGTAAAGGAGAAATACATTTTAAAAAATAAAAAGAGAAAATTGTACCAGTCCAGAGACTCTGCGGACCTGTCCAGCTACCTCCTCTCTTTATTTCATTATCACTGCTGCTCAGGCTGACCTTTATCATACTAAAACTGAGAACTCGTCCTCTTACCCTTTCTAAACTGTTTTCCACATTCTCCTCAATCCTCAATCTTCCCCCTCCCTCACTGCAGGTGACTGCTGCTCACATATGCAACTCCTTTGAGTCCTCCAGCACCTAATCCTCCCCCTCTGCAACCTTCCCCAAGACAAGTTTCTACTTATTTTAGCTTTTTGCTCTTTTAATATGGATTACGTGTCATTTAAATATTATTTAGACAGCGCTGATGAAGAGGCGACGTCAGAAGATGACAGAAAGAGGTAGGTGTCGGTTGTTCCAGGAACAGTAAGAAGAAGTATGTCTTAAGACAATGGTGAGCAACCCTGATTGACATGGGTAACTCACTCCACCCTGCTGGTTAAATCCTGAGCATGAGTAGGTCCCCTGGTGGAGGCTGAAAGAACAAACAACCAATTGAACAGCAGCCCATGTGAAATTCAAAATGGACTCAGTGGTCAAGGGGCAAAGGAACACTGGTAGAGTGGTTAAAAAAAACAATGGCACAATCAAACATTTTACACTTGCTGTTTACATGGACACTTCCCCCATGCTATTTAACCAAATTTATAATATCCACACCAAAATGTAGGCCTGTCCCATTGCTTGTAACACCACAATTAAAGTCCATTGTTTTCTTGCAGTGCCCTTTTAAAACTTGAATGGTAGGTGGATAGAGAGTTGCAAATGTGCTAAGTGAATGTTCTATAGGTTTGGATCTGAACTGAATTTCCACAAGCAAGGCCCAACCATTAAGGACAATTGACACAGACAACATTTAAATGCAAATATTCACGTTTTTCTATTTGAATCAGGACTGTAAAACAGAAAGTAAAGCAGAGTTTTGGTCAATTCCAGCCACACAATCACACAAACGCAGTCTTTCTCCACCTATGTTTACAAATGAGTTAAATGAAATTTTACAACAACATTGAATGTGTAAAAAAAAGTGTTGAAAAGTAGTAGGTTAAAGCACAACTGAAGTTAAAGCACAACTGAAATTTCGCCACCATTTGGACTCATATCATGGCCAGGTAACGACACAACCCAAAGTTATACCAAACTTCAGTTGTGCTTTAATACCCTTTAATTTGTGTTTTAAATTGAATGTTCACTTGCATAAAAGCAACTCGTAGACTAGCCTACAACAAAACACGATGTTGACTGACAGGGTCAATTAAAACATTGGACTGTGAATATGATATTGCTTCAGAATGCAAATCTATTGTATTTAGTGGATTGTGAAAAATATTATTGTTGAAAATCTCCACAAGTCAGTAAATCTCATTTTATATCTCAATTGAGTGGCCAAAGAGTAGCCTAAATGTTAACATCTGAAATATGTGGACAGATCACTCAAAAAGAATAATGTGATTGCCCATTCTTTTCTATATAAATTAAAATTATGTAGTTATTGCATTTCAAAGTAGTCTAATTTCTTCATCAATGCAATGCGGACAATGAAATTTGGGCTCAATGGGCTGTTAATCTATATAAAGAAGAACGTATTGGCATGAAATAACGTCGGATATTGCTATGTGCAAGTGCAAAAAATCCTTCATGATAAGCAACTGTACAGTTATATGGCATTTGTGACTCAGCAAAAATGTAAAATAAATAAATAAATAAAACATAAATCCTTTTGGAAGAGTTAGCGAAATAGTTTGGTGGATTGTAGGCTACGGCTCGGTTGGAGGGCGTGAATGGGCGGGCATTCTGGAATTCTACGCAGTTCAAAAAGAGGAACCCCCAAGCACGTGCGTGTTTTCTTGGCGCAACAGAGGTGTTTCGTGGTAGCTACGACATGTATGGCTAGTTATCCATAGATTATCGCATAGTATAGGCTAATACGCAAATGCAAATTGAACAGAAAATCTGCCAATATAGGTTACAGCTGACAAATTGAATGCTGCATGACTAAAATGTCTCAGTCACTGAAACAGGCAACGGATTTATCGCACCACTAGTCAGATTTGAAGAGTGAAACCACAAAAGCCAAGGTAAGATGATTCAAAGAAACACTTTTTTATTTTATTGTACGGCAGTTTTACTTATCCATAGCTTGGCAACAACATGATAAAGACTGGGTAGCTACAGTAGCCTACATTCGTAATGGTGAGGCTGCGCTTTCCAATCTATAATGGTTAACCAGCCAGCAAACCATCTAATCGCCAATAACATTTTACCTGATATAGGCTACATGTTGCATGCTAGGTAGCCAGGAAAACAGTTTTGTTTGGAGTAAAGCAGCATGTGAGCATGTTAGGTTAGCAGAGACGTTTGAAGACGTTTGTTACTGCACATAGTGCACATAGATAACTACTACGTAATGGTATTTCTTCTCAATATATTTAGAGAAACTGATGTCAACTCTAAAACGGACAAGCAAAAACCTTTCCTTATTTATCATGTTGTCATGATTAGCCTACTTTGATTATTAGCCAAATTAGTATAGAATATGTATAATTTCCAATCAGTGGTATGTCTTTGGACCACCCACCCCTTACCTCTCCTCATGCTGAAAATTGTAGCAATTAGCACGAGGTTTGCTATATTGTTTAGACTGAATTAATTTCACGCAATTCCATTTTTTCATATTGAATATATGAGATGTCTCAAGCGATAAAAAAAGTGCAGGGTTCACGCTTATTTTTTGAAAACTTTTCTTTCCCAATTGGCACATATTAATCAGTTCTTGGTAACTTGAATGATTTGAGTAGGTTTACGTACTTTAAAATGTCAACACAGACTTTGAATTGTTCACTAAACACAGTTAAGTTTAGTTAAAAATGACAATATAATGGCAGTGTGTATTGATGTAATTAAACCAGACATTGTAGAAATTGTAACTAAATGTGAACTGATGGAAAACCCTGCACGGAAAACATTCGAACGTGGTAGTAGAACTGCAAATTGATCTCAGATACCAGCGTCTAGTGTGGCAAGACAGGAAAGCAGGTATCGTGCTAAAATTGGTATCCTTTTCTACTCTGTTAAACTACTAGTCTTGAGCCACTGTTAAACTAGTTTTGTGCAAATTCCAAGTTTCCACTTGCCTTATTTCACATTTTTACCAGTTATTTAGCATTTGTTTAAAAGTAATTTATAGTATTTTTTTATAGTTTTCTTTCCACTTAGTGCTTGTCTTTGTCTAGCGTGTTGCACAAATTTGGGAAATGACATTCTGAAGTTGCACTGGCTCACCCCTAATGACTCAATTACAAAACCCACGATTAATCTAAGTTTTAGAGTTTGGTGCAATGGCACAATTAGATTTTTTTTTATGTTGTATTTTTTCTAGGTACGGTGGAACCGGGTGCTCACCCAGAGTGGAGGGTCTCATATAGTGAGCAGCAGTTCTGTCATCCAGAGGGTCTTCAGTTCTCAGTCTGGAACAAGTGCTCATGGACTATCACAACACCTGGACTGGAATTGCACATAGTGAAAATTATACCACATTTCAGAACATTAAATAATTTTTTAGCATACTGCACACAAGGGGCTGCTATAGATTTCTCCCTTTCAGCTCTGAAAAGCTACTGGATTTTTGTCTGTTTACTATGGCTCTTCCTAAACTGGTATCTCTGCTCTCAACAGAACAAAAGCATTTGGCAACTTTTAATTCTGGCCAAATTAAAATGGAGGATGAAGAATTTCTATTAAGCAGTCTCCATGACAAATACCATTTTGACAACCAAAAGCACAATGGGACCATTGCAGAAAATGAGCGCATTAAATGTCTCAATACTATAGAAAAGGACAATGGAGTGACACAAAATTCTGACCAGAAAAATCCCACCAGCACCATCATTAAGCCAGAGAATTATGAATGGGATCATGTCAAGTCAGAAAAACGTGATGAGGCAGGAGGTGAAGAATATACCGGAAAACCACCTGCTGTCACATTCTCTGACAAAGTAAAAATTGAGAAAAAGGACCAAAGTGAAAACTGTATCGTTGAAAAGGAGTGGTTCTGTTTGGAATGCGATAAGACCTTCAGTCAGGAAAGATACCTGAAGACACACAAGAAAGCTCATATGAGACGCGAGCTTAAACTTGCAGAACAGCAGAAAAACCCGGGGATGAAACCGTTTGCCTGCACGGAGTGTAAGAAAACATTCACTCAGCATAGCCACTTGAAAATACACAGATTAATTCACACGGGAGAGAAACCGTACTCTTGTGATGAGTGTAAGAGGAGTTTCCGACAACTGGGGACCTTAACGGCTCATCAGCGAATTCACACGGGGGAAAAACCTCACAGATGCACAATATGTGGCAAAGCTTTCAGGCACTTGGTGGGCTTGAAGAGCCACAAGTCAACTCATACAGGAGAGAAACCGCATTCTTGTGCCGAATGTGGGAAGCGTTTCAAACTTAGAGTTAACTTAAACACCCATAAACGTATTGTAAGGCTGGAAAAAGTGTTATCAGTCCTAAACCCTTGCAGCTAGTGGTGATTTCCTGGAGGGTGCAATAAAATAATTTACCTGATTGCCTGTTCCTCTGACTTCTCACGGCCTCGTAACCTACAGCTGGGGTTGAGCCTACAACTGGACATCAGAAACGGCATCCGCACAGGTCTTTTACGGCCTAGATTCTGGACTGAATGGTGAACATATTAAACAAAGCTGTATATGTATATTGAATCATATGTATGTGCATGTAAATTGGTAATTGTGGAAGTATAAAGTAATTGTGGATAATATGATAAATGTGGTGAACCTGGATAATACTAATTGAAGTGTGTGGTATGTGAAAGTATAGGAGGGGGAGAAATAAAGAATGTGAAAGGAGGATTGTATAGGTTATCAGGGATGCGCTTGTCCATATAAGTGTCTGGAACCTAGAGTGGCCATCACCGGGACCTCACCTGATATCTAGATATGATAGAGAAGATCATAAGATCACGCGCCATCGTTCAAAGAGTCTTATTACTGTCACTAGATTGGGGGAGGTGCCCCCATGAAAAAATGCCATGTTTGAAACCTTTTCATGCTGCCATTTTTCTAGCAATATCCATTCAATGTATTTGGCCTTCTGTAATTGCTCGACTATATGCTATTTTATATTGGCGCTGTCGGGTGCGACATTCCCGCCAAGTATTCAAATGCGATGACGCACGCACGGGAACTAGCAAGTCTAATGCGGAAGAGCAAGCGCCTACAATTAGGTGCGATATGTTTCTAAATATTACCGTGTCAGCTGACATTGTTGATCGTCTCTAGGCAAATTCGTCTTTCTCCAAATGCGCTACCGCTGGATTATCTTCATAGAAAGTTAATCGCTCGATGCACTCCTAGTGCTACACCCCCAAGCAAACCAATGGCGCTTTTTTGTGTAGCTTCGTTTTGAATGGAACTTTGGGATTTGGAGTATGAAAATGAGCTGTTTTGTCAACCAATCACCACAGATGTCGCCAAATCCATCAAAATGGCCATTTTGAGTTTACTGTAGATGGTTTCATTGACACATTTGTATTATAGGCCAGCTCCCTAATTATTCAATTTGCCTTTTTAAATGGAACATGAGTTCTTAAAACTTGCGTTCACAAAGCCAGCCTTTTTTTATACTGTGCCTCGCCCTTCCAAAAAATTTGGAAAGATGGCTTTTAGTTATTGTGCCCCATGGTCCTGGAACCAGCTTCAGAGACATTAAGATGGATTACTTCCTCTCTTTGGAGACATTAAAAACTGATGTTTGTAATTGTTTTATCCCAAATGTATGATTGTGTAATTAGTGGTTTTACTGATGTTGCTTTGTGTACGGTGTTTTGTGTTGTTATCTGACTGTTTGTTGCTTCTCTTGCCCAGGGCTTTCTTGAAAAAGAGATCATAGATATCTCAATGGGATTAACTTGGTAAAGGAGAAATACATTTTAAAAAATAAAAAGAGAAAATTGTACCAGTCCAGAGACTCTGCGGACCTGTCCAGCTACCTCCTCTCTTTATTTCATTATCACTGCTGCTCAGGCTGACCTTTATCATACTAAAACTGAGAACTCGTCCTCTTACCCTTTCTAAACTGTTTTCCACATTCTCCTCAATCCTCAATCTTCCCCCTCCCTCACTGCAGGTGACTGCTGCTCACATATGCAACTCCTTTGAGTCCTCCAGCACCTAATCCTCCCCCTCTGCAACCTTCCCCAAGACAAGTTTCTACTTATTTTAGCTTTTTGCTCTTTTAATATGGATTACGTGTCATTTAAATATTATTTAGACAGCGCTGATGAAGAGGCGACGTCAGAAGATGACAGAAAGAGGTAGGTGTCGGTTGTTCCAGGAACAGTAAGAAGAAGTATGTCTTAAGACAATGGTGAGCAACCCTGATTGACATGGGTAACTCACTCCACCCTGCTGGTTAAATCCTGAGCATGAGTAGGTCCCCTGGTGGAGGCTGAAAGAACAAACAACCAATTGAACAGCAGCCCATGTGAAATTCAAAATGGACTCAGTGGTCAAGGGGCAAAGGAACACTGGTAGAGTGGTTAAAAAAAACAATGGCACAATCAAACATTTTACACTTGCTGTTTACATGGACACTTCCCCCATGCTATTTAACCAAATTTATAATATCCACACCAAAATGTAGGCCTGTCCCATTGCTTGTAACACCACAATTAAAGTCCATTGTTTTCTTGCAGTGCCCTTTTAAAACTTGAATGGTAGGTGGATAGAGAGTTGCAAATGTGCTAAGTGAATGTTCTATAGGTTTGGATCTGAACTGAATTTCCACAAGCAAGGCCCAACCATTAAGGACAATTGACACAGACAACATTTAAATGCAAATATTCACGTTTTTCTATTTGAATCAGGACTGTAAAACAGAAAGTAAAGCAGAGTTTTGGTCAATTCCAGCCACACAATCACACAAACGCAGTCTTTCTCCACCTATGTTTACAAATGAGTTAAATGAAATTTTACAACAACATTGAATGTGTAAAAAAAAGTGTTGAAAAGTAGTAGGTTAAAGCACAACTGAAGTTAAAGCACAACTGAAATTTCGCCACCATTTGGACTCATATCATGGCCAGGTAACGACACAACCCAAAGTTATACCAAACTTCAGTTGTGCTTTAATACCCTTTAATTTGTGTTTTAAATTGAATGTTCACTTGCATAAAAGCAACTCGTAGACTAGCCTACAACAAAACACGATGTTGACTGACAGGGTCAATTAAAACATTGGACTGTGAATATGATATTGCTTCAGAATGCAAATCTATTGTATTTAGTGGATTGTGAAAAATATTATTGTTGAAAATCTCCACAAGTCAGTAAATCTCATTTTATATCTCAGTTGAGTGGCCAAAGAGTAGCCTAAATGTTAACATCTGAAATATGTGGACAGATCACTCAAAAAGAATAATGTGATTGCCCATTCTTTTCTATATAAATTAAAATTATGTAGTTATTGCATTTCAAAGTAGTCTAATTTCTTCATCAATGCAATGCGGACAATGAAATTTGGGCTCAATGGGCTGTTAATCTATATAAAGAAGAACGTATTGGCATGAAATAACGTCGGATATTGCTATGTGCAAGTGCAAAAAATCCTTCATGATAAGCAACTGTACAGTTATATGGCATTTGTGACTCAGCAAAAATGTAAAATAAATAAATAAATAAAACATAAATCCTTTTGGAAGAGTTAGCGAAATAGTTTGGTGGATTGTAGGCTACGGCTCGGTTGGAGGGCGTGAATGGGCGGGCATTCTGGAATTCTACGCAGTTCAAAAAGAGGAACCCCCAAGCACGTGCGTGTTTTCTTGGCGCAACAGAGGTGTTTCGTGGTAGCTACGACATGTATGGCTAGTTATCCATAGATTATCGCATAGTATAGGCTAATACGCAAATGCAAATTGAACAGAAAATCTGCCAATATAGGTTACAGCTGACAAATTGAATGCTGCATGACTAAAATGTCTCAGTCACTGAAACAGGCAACGGATTTATCGCACCACTAGTCAGATTTGAAGAGTGAAACCACAAAAGCCAAGGTAAGATGATTCAAAGAAACACTTTTTTATTTTATTGTACGGCAGTTTTACTTATCCATAGCTTGGCAACAACATGATAAAGACTGGGTAGCTACAGTAGCCTACATTCGTAATGGTGAGGCTGCGCTTTCCAATCTATAATGGTTAACCAGCCAGCAAACCATCTAATCGCCAATAACATTTTACCTGATATAGGCTACATGTTGCATGCTAGGTAGCCAGGAAAACAGTTTTGTTTGGAGTAAAGCAGCATGTGAGCATGTTAGGTTAGCAGAGACGTTTGAAGACGTTTGTTACTGCACATAGTGCACATAGATAACTACTACGTAATGGTATTTCTTCTCAATATATTTAGAGAAACTGATGTCAACTCTAAAACGGACAAGCAAAAACCTTTCCTTATTTATCATGTTGTCATGATTAGCCTACTTTGATTATTAGCCAAATTAGTATAGAATATGTATAATTTCCAATCAGTGGTATGTCTTTGGACCACCCACCCCTTACCTCTCCTCATGCTGAAAATTGTAGCAATTAGCACGAGGTTTGCTATATTGTTTAGACTGAATTAATTTCACGCAATTCCATTTTTTCATATTGAATATATGAGATGTCTCAAGCGATAAAAAAAAAGTGCAGGGTTCACGCTTATTTTTTGAAAACTTTTCTTTCCCAATTGGCACATATTAATCAGTTCTTGGTAACTTGAATGATTTGAGTAGGTTTACGTACTTTAAAATATCAACACAGACTTTGAATCGTTCACTAAACACAGTTAAGTTTAGTTAAAAATGACAATATAATGGCAGTGTGTATTGATGTAATTAAACGAGACATTGTAGAAATTGTAACTAAATGTGAACTGATGGAAAACCCTGCACGGAAAACATTAGAACGCGGTAGTAGAACTGCAAATTGATCTCAGATACCAGTGTCTAGTGTGGCAAGACAGGAAAGCAGGTATTGTGTTAAAATTGGTATCCTTTTCTACTACTAGTCTTGAGCCACTGTTAAACTAGTTTTGTGCAAATTCCAAGTTTCCACTTTCCTTAATTCACATTTTTACCAGTTATTTAGCATTTGTTTAAAAGTAATTTATAGTATTTTTTATAGTTTTCTTTCCACTTAGTGCTTGTCTTTGTCTAGCGTGTTGCACAAATTTGGGAAATGACATTCTGAAGTTGCACTGGCTCACCCCTAATGACTCAATTACAAAACCCACGATTCATCTAAGTTTTAGAGTTTGGTGCAATGGCACAATTAGATTTTTTTTTATGTTGTATTTTTTCTAGGTACGGTGGAACCGGGTGCTCAACAAGAGTGGAGGGTCTCATATAGTGAGCAGCAGTTCTGTAATCCAGAGGGTCTTCAGTTCTCAGTCTGGAACAAGTGCTAATGGACTATCACAACACCTGGACTGGAATTGCACATAGTGAAAATTATACCACATTTCAGAACATTAAATAATTTTTTAGCATACTGCACACAAGGGGCTGCTATAGATTGATCCCTTTCAGCTCTGAAAAGCTACTGGATTTTTGTCTGTTTACTATGGCTCTTCCTAAACTGGTATCTCTGCTCTCAACAGAACAAAAGCATTTGGCAACTTTTAATTCTGGCCAAATTAAAATGGAGGATGAAGAATTTCTATTAAGCAGTCTCCATGACAAATACCATTTTGACAACCAAAAGCACAATGGGACCATTGCAGAAAATGAGCGCATTAAATGTCTCAATACTATAGAAAAGGACAATGGAGTGACACAAAATTCTGACCAGAAAGATCCCACCAGCACCATCATTAAGCCAGAGAATTATGAATGGGATCATGTCAAGTCAGAAAAACGTGATGAGGCAGGAGGTGAAGAATATACCGGAAAACCACCTGCTGTCACATTCTTTGACAAAGTAAAAATTGAGAAAAAGGACCAAAGTGAAAACTGTATCGTTGAAAAGGAGTGGTTCTGTTTGGAATGCGATAAGACCTTCAGTCAGGAAAGATACCTGAAGATACACAAGAAAGCTCATATGAGAAGCAAGCTTAAACTTGCAGAACAGCAGAAAAACCCGGGGATGAAACCGTTTGCCTGCACGGAGTGTAAGAAAACGTTCACTCAGCATAGCCACTTGAAAATACACAGATTAATTCACACGGGAGAGAAACCGTACTCTTGTGATGAGTGTAAGAGGAGTTTCCGACAACTGGGGACCTTAACGGCTCATCAGCGAATTCACACGGGGGAAAAACCTCACAGATGCACAATATGTGGCAAAGCTTTCAGGCACTTGGTGGGCTTGAAGAGCCACAAGTCAACTCATACAGGAGAGAAACCGCATTCTTGTGCCGAATGTGGGAAGCGTTTCAGACTTAGAGTTAACTTAAACACCCATAAACGTATTCATTCTGGAGAGAAGCCTTATTTTTGCACTGCGTGTGGAAGACGTTTTAGATTGTCTGGAAGTTTGAAGTTGCACGAGCGAATTCACACAGGAGAAAAACCGCATTTGTGCAATGAGTGTGGGAAGTCTTTTCGTAGCGCGAGTGACCTCGGGAAACATAAGACGATTCACACAGGAGAGAAACCGCATTCTTGCACAGAATGTACGATGACATTCAGAACATTAGGAACCTTTAAGCAGCATCAGAAGATTCACACGGGAGAGAAACCATTCAAATGTACTGAATGTCCAAAGAGTTTTAGACATTCGAATGTCCTGAAACAACACCTACGACTTCATACAGGAGAGAAACCGTACACCTGTGCTCATTGTGGAATAAGCTTTAGTCATTCAGCAAGCCTTGCACGACATCTGGAAAATCACACAGGACGGAAAGCATTCACTTGCATAGAGTGTGGGAAAAGTTTCCGATCCTTAAGTCGGCTAACGTCACATCAAAAATTCCACTCGGCACAGAAACCGCACGGTTGCAGCAAGTGTCAGAAGACATTTTTACACCTGGGACGTTTACAACTACATCAAAGAATTCACATGGTTGAGCAGTTACATGCTTGCATTGAGTGTGGGAAGAACTTTACACATGTAGGGTCTTTGAAACAGCATATGAGTATTCACAATTCAGAAAAAAGGCTACATTCCTGCGCCGACTGTGGAAAGGCTTTTAAGTTCTTGACGGCCTTTAAAATTCATCAGAGAATTCATACTGGAGAGAAACCGTTCTCTTGCACAGAATGTGGGAAGTGTTTTAAATCGACTAGTAATCTGAAAAAACACGAGGGTGTTCACACAGGCGAGAAGCCATACACATGCACTGTGTGCAAGAGGAATTTTAGGTTATTAGGCAATTTAAAGATTCATCAGAAAATCCACAGTGGGGAAAGACCACATCCTTGCCCTCAGTGTCCAAAGACTTTCAAATTCATATGGGCTGTAAAAAAGCACCAGAGAATCCACACAAGAGAGAAACCATTTTCTTGTACCGAGTGTGGAAAGAGATTCAGCCATATAACAAGCTTTAAAAAACACCAGCAAATTCATGCAGGGGAGAAATCTTATGCATGCACTAAATGTCCAAAGATTTCCAGACATTTGGGGCACTTTAAACAACATGAAAGGACACACTCAAAAAATAATCCACACCTTTGCATTCAATGTGGTAAGAGTTTTAAGTATTTAGCTAACTTTAAAAAACACCAGAAAAGTCACAAAGGTCAGAATTAATCATGAAAGCTTCAATGTGCATGCAGGTGTGTTATTTGCTGTTTGCTGAAAATATATTAATTAATAACTTGTGCAGTGGCTTCAGAAAGTATTCATACCCCATTGATTATTTCTCATTTTGCTGTGTTGCAAAGTCAAATTAAAACATATTTGCATGGGATTTTTTTCTACCCCTTTAGAAGTAATTTTCTATAATGTGCAAATTAAGTATTTAGGATTATATAAAAAATAAAAAACTTAAATATCACATTTACATAAGTATTCACACCCTTTGCTTTAATGCACAATTCCCATAGAGATCCATTCACATGGAGAAAGGTTATAGTATCGCTTTATAACCGTACCTGAAAAGAAGATATCGAGAGTCTTTTGATGTTGATGGGTCACAGACATCAGGAAGTAATAGTATGCAAAGGATATGGGACCAAATATTAAATGTGATACTTTAAAAATACATTAAAGCAAAGGGTGTGAATACTTACAGTGCCCTCCACTAGTATTGGCTCCCTTGGTAAAGATGAGTAAAAAGGTTATAAAAAATTCACCGTTTGGTGAATTAGCTGAATTATCTTAGCTGATTATCTCACACTGAAAAATCCAACCTTTAATTGAAGTAAATTTATTATGAGACAAAAAAAATTCTCATCAAGAAATTATTATTTTAACAAAACCACATGTGCCACAATTATTGGCACCCCTGAATTTATATATAGAATAAAGTAATATTTTTTTATATTTGGTCACATATTCTTTGAATGCCATGACTTCCTGATGTCTGTGACCCAACAACATAAAAATACTCTTGATATATTATTTTCTGGTACTCTTACAAGCGATACTATAGCGTCTCTGCATTTGAATGGATCTCTATGGGAATTGGGGGGTGGGACTAGATTTAGCTGTAAATTATGCTGGAACAGTATGGAACACATGGTTGGCTAAATGGCTAAGTTATCAAGGTTCTGACGTATCAAACAAGCCTTAAACCATCACTCTGCTGCCAGAAATAGAGTAGATATGGATGGATAATTTGAAGGGTTTCTTCTTTTTTTCCATAGAGTTCAATAGGAAAATTTGTCAGGAGAAACAACCCTTAAAGTGATCCATCCATAGCTACTGCAAATCTGGCAGCAGAGTTATGGTTTGAGACTCATTTGATACCTCAGACCCTTGATGACTTACAGCCATTTTACCAACCATGTATTTTATACTGTTCCAGCATACCTTACAGCTAAATCTAGTCCCACCCCCCAATTCCCATAGAGATCCATTCAAATGCAGAGACTTTATAGTATTGCTTGTAAGAGTACCAGAAAATAAGATATCAAGAGTCTTTTGATGTTGTTGTCAGGAAGTCATGGCATGCAAAGAATATGTGACCAAATATTAAAAATTATGACTATTCTATATATAAATGCAGGGGTGCCAATAATTGTGGCACATGTGGTTTTGTTAAAATAATTATTTCTTGATGAGCAATTTTTTTGTCTCATAATAAATGTACTTCAATTAAAGGTTGGATTTTTCTAAATTTTTCAGTGTGACATTAAGCTAATTGACCAAACGGTGAATTTTTATATAACCCTTTTTACTCATCTTTACCAGGGGTGCCAATAATAGTGGAGGGTACTGTATGTAAATGTTTCAGTTTTTCATTTTTAATATTATCCTGAAGATATCTAAATACTTTATTTAATTTGCTCATTATAGAGAATTACTTCTACAGGAGTAGAAAAAATCCCATGTAAATATGTTTTAATATGACTTTGCAACACAGCAAAATGAAAAATAATCAATGGGGTATGAATACTTTCTGAAGCCACTGTATGTTCAGTTTTAAGACAGTATTATGTGTAAACCTATTGCATCAAATTCTATTTTTATTTTTGTTATTGCTTGCAACTGAATAACATTTGAACACAATTATGAAGGACCCAAGACAATTTTGTTTCACAAAATGTAATACCGACTTTTGCTTAGAAATTGAGAAGGAAGAGAAGACCATGGACTGTGTCAGATAGCAGTATGTGAGTATTATGTATTATGAGTAGATGTAGGTCTGTACTTGACTGTCTGTGGGTTAATACATCCTAAAGGAGGATGATTATTGCAGGAAATAAATGCAATGGATTCATTTCATGGGAAAATTGGTGTCTTCACATTTCTGCATATTTCTATTTTTGTTTGAATATATCACACCAGCTTCCATATCAAAGCTCTGTTATACATCTGTAATGGCCTACCTACTTGAGCTTACTATTTTCTGAGTATGGTATTGAAGTCAAAAATAAGTATATGTATCGATTTTCACATTTAACAGCCCATGAACAAGAGCAAGAAATTGAATCAATGAGATATTACCTTTAACAGGGTAATTGTCCTGAACTTTAGGAAACCTGCACAGTCAGGTACCCCAAATGCTCAGGGCCAGACAGTAGAGGGCAGCATTGATACTTGAAATAAATACCAAATTCATTATGTAGCTGACCATTAAGTAGCATTTCTGGAAAAAAAGTTTCATGTTTGCAATAATGAAACCCCCAAAGGAGCATTCATATAACATACGGCAATTGTTTTCTTCAATGCAGAAGTGTATGTTCCTGCACATTCATCCATCATCTAACCTGCTTATTCCTTGAGCCTATCCCAGCATGCATTGTGCAAGAGGCAGGAATAACACACACACCATTCAGTCACACACTCATACCTATGGCCAATTTAGAGTCTCCAATTAGTCTAACCTGCATGTCTTTGGACTGTGGGAGGAAACCAGAGTGCCTGGAGGAAACCCACATGGACACAGGAAGAACATGTAAACTCTACACAGAAAAGCCCTCGGCCGGGATTCTAACTCGGTACCTTCTTGGTGTGAGGCGACAGTGATAAGAGTGATAACCTCTGCACCACCGTGCCAGCTGTATATTCAATAACTATAAAATACATGCATATGAACAGAAATGCAACTTCTGTCCTGCTATTGAACTGCTGGTGAATATTGGGTATTGAAAGATGTGGAGCTACATTCAGTTGACAGTTTGAGATTTTAATCTGAAATTGGAAGCAGGAAATAGGCTGATAAATACATTTTACAACGTATGAGTATTGAAAGATACAGTATGTAAAACTTTGATTACAAAAGAACGTTCGGTTGGCAAAAGTTGATTGTCCCATCTGATTGACGTCCTCCTTTTGACCACGAGATGGAAGCAAACATCGTTTTTAATGCATCCCTCTCTCACAGTCAGAGGCTTTCTTCTAGCAGATGTGTCTCGTCACCCTTGTACATGACGTAATACAGAGGTGAAGGGACTCTTGCAGTCCTCCCTTATCCCAGTTTATTTTGGTGAAATAGGGCGGCAGTGTAGTATAATGGTTAAGGAACTGGACTTGTAACTGAAAGGTTGCAGGTTCGATTCCCAGGTAGGACACTGCCGTTGTACCCTTGAGCACGATACTTAACCTGCATTGCTTCAGTATATATCCAGCTGTATGAATGGATAAATGTAATAAGAAGTATGTAAGTCGCTCTGGATAAGAGCGTCTGCTAAATGCCTATAATGTAAATGTAATGTAAATGAAAAATGTAGCTTTAATCGGATTGTTTAAACCTTAATTGTTTGCCTTTTTGATTTTGAATACGAGCCTTTCTGAGTGCATCAGTGCATTGTCAGTTTCTGATCTTAACTATTTCATTAGTTCAAGCATTTACACGATCAGACATTTTGATAAATTCCCTGATAAGATCATTGAATGACCTCTCCAACATGTCCCTGTGTGCCTCTATGAAGCCTTTTGTTGTTCACCCTCCTTTATTTTAAAGATGTAATCTGTAGTTATTTCATGTTAAAAAATGCCATGTTTTAAATCTTTTCATGCTGCCATTTTTCTAGCAATATCCATTCAATGTATTTGGCCTTCTGTAATTGCTCGACTATATGCTATTTTATATTGGTGCTGTCGGGTGCGACATTCCCGCCAAGTATTCAAATGCGATGACGCACGCACGGGAACTAGCAAGTCTAATGCGGAAGAGCAAGCGCCTACAATTAGGTGCGATATGTTTCTAAATATTACCGTGTCAGCTGACATTGTTGATCGTCTCTAGGCAAATTCGTCTTTCTCCAAATGCGCTACCGCTGGATTATCTTCATAGAAAGTTAATCGCTCGATGTCGATGCACTCCTAGTGCTACATCCCCAAGCAAACCAATGGCGCTTTTTTGTGTAGCTTCGTTTTGAATGGAACTTTGGGATTTGGAGTATGAAAATGAACTGTTGTGTCAACCAATCACCACAGATGTCGCCAAATCCATCAAAATTGAAAGATTACGCATTACCACTTTAAAATAAAGTTGCAAGCAGTGGTAAAGGGGCCAAGCATAACACATCAATAATAACAAAAATGCATGTACAAAGATGTTTACACCTGATTATACTGAGGTTCTCCATTAAGATTTTAATATTTTCATTCTGCAGTTTAAAACATGTAAGAGGGCTAGCTGGACTCAAACCCTGAACCCTGGGATTGATGGCTAGGCGCTGAATTTACTTCACCATTGCGCAATGAGGTTTACAACAGCAACCACAGGTAAAGCTTAATAGTCTCCCACCACCTTTAAAAATATTTCTAAGAACTTTACACAGTTATTATGCTTTTGTGAGCAGTTGTAGGCATTCAAACCCAGAATTTAAGTACTTGAACATTAATTACATTTGTCCCTGAGCAGTATATTTCGTAACCGCAGCCTTCAGGGCCTTGCTCCCTAAGAACCTCAATAAGTACAATATGGTGATTATGCTTGGCCCCCTAATAATCCAACCATAAACAATACGATGCCAACAGCTTCACTGCTTTGACCCATAAAAATTACATAAATGTATCCCAAGTATGCAGAACACATTTTAGAAGTGAATTTGTGCTTGCATTGTTGATAAATTAGGATTGAGGAAAACAACGTGTACAAATTTCACCACCATTTTAAATTAGATGTCCTTTTAGCTGGATGCTCTGGGCAAAAGCAGGGTGAATATCCGTTAGCGTGTTCCCTGGTGTGAGAACACTCAATCATAGCCACAGTTGCATTACTTACCTCTCCACCTCCAGTGGATGAGCAGCATACAATGCAGCCCACCTCCTCCACATTAAAAGTGCTCTGAGATCCATGAAAGGTGCGATATACAGTAAATGCAATCTTATGATCGTTCTGCGTAAAAGCAAAAAGTATGAAAGACTCTTAGTGGGTGTGTGCAGTATGGAACCTGTTGGGTGGATGTTTATCTCCTTCTGTAGGTACACTTAGTCAGTTTTATGGAACAATTTGCTATCAAGAAAGACCATAAATCTTTCTCTTGACAATGTGAAAATTACCTCTGCAATCAATTTCAATCCTTTCAGCAGTATGCGAGTTGGCCAAGCAGTATGTGAAGATGGATCTGGGGCTTTCTTTTTCTTAGTATAGAACCACGTGTGACTTGGCTGCTTGCATGCGCTCAGCCACTTCAGATAGCTCCCAAAATGAGTTTATGAGCCAGAAGCTATAAATACTACTGCTGCATGAGACTGCCTCACAATTCATAACTGTGATGAATCCACAGGAGTCTAGGAGTTCAGAGCAAGATGATTAAGTGTACATCAGACCCAGTGCTACGCGGTACAGCCTACGAAATGGGCAGATTCTCCAGAGTAAGTAAACTGCTAGTAGCAGTCCATGTTTCACATGGATACCGTCAATAAACCCTTCCTGTGTCTTATTGCAATAGGATGCTATACAAACGAAAGTCAAAATTCACTCAGTTTAGTCATCTTTATTGAAAGAGGAATCATAGAAATTAATGCTTAATTGCATATGATTTGCAAGTAGCCAAAAAGCCTGCATGTGAACTTTATGAACATTTTACTTGAGTATTTATCGCCAGTGACAAGGCATGAGTGCAGAGCATCCCCCCATTCTCAGTTTTGTAGCTGTGCTTTAATTTGCAAGGGAAGTGGTTTGCTGTGCATAATGTCTTTAACCTGTCCGCATTTCTCCATTGCATTGGATTCTTAACTACTATGCTGTTTTCCCTCACCAAAAACTGTTTGAACGGCTTCCTCTGTCAAAGTGTCTCTAAAGCCAACAGGTGATATACATTAAACTGTGCATAAAAAAATATGCATAATATCATATAAAATAAGCATAATTTTCAACAAACAGATATTAATGTTTTGCCTCTTATTAACGGTGCCTGCTCAGTACTTTCAATGTGGTGGCCTGCCTAATATAAAGTCGAACCTACTGCATTCTGGGTTTCTAATTATTGAGACGATGTTCAATATTTTGTCTCTCCCTCAGCCATACATCCCTGCAGTAGATTCAGGTTATAACAACTTAAGATGGTGTTTTAAAATATGCGCAGTATGTAGTTTTCTTCAATATTCTAATCCGGCCTGTAATGTGTAGCTTGGACGTACTGTATCATACACTCAATAGGTGGCTTTGACATCTATGAGTGTATGATACAGATGTTTTAACAATTCTTGCCATGTTCAAACAATCGGTTACCCTTGGGTTTCTTACTTTTCCTTATACCCATTCTATTCCTTATGGAAATGGAATATACTGCAGTATATTGTAAATATGTGGACTCTTTTTTTGAAAATATAATTATAAATGCAGTGTATTATATTGCTTTATCTGAAAGCAGCAATAAATTGTATATTTGCCAATATCTCTGTAATATCTGTACATTCTGAAAGAGATGAGACTAAAGAAGCTGCGTTGTCTGCACATTTTTACAAACACTGAATGTTTTCAGAATGCAATGATACAGCAGAGGGTTCTGTCAGGCTTGTTTTTTATGTATGAAATATATCACAATAGTTGTCAGTCTGATTGTCACTGAGCATGTGTCTGTATTGTGTGTGGCTATTGTGTCTTTGCCTGAGGCCCAATAGGTGTGGCACTGTTACACTTTCCCCTCTGGAGCTAAGGCTCTGTCACTAAATGTTTAATAGCATAACAATGTAGGAGTGACTAGAGCATAGCATGTTTAGATACTGCTTAAAGAAGCTTTGGGGGATATTTAACACAAAAGGTGATTTATTTTTATCCTAGCGCACTAAGGGCCTGATTTACTAAGACCTTTAGTGTGTGCAAAACCTTTTAGCACATGCAAAACTAAAAACACAACCAATGATTGGTGCAAAAACAAATACCGTGACCAATCATTGGTCATGTTATTGGTTCTGCGTGTGCTATAAGGTTTTCTCAAAGATTCTCTCACAGAATTAAAAAGGTCAAAAAGCCTCAGACTGTGTCGTCACAAGGGGAAAACAAGACACCCACAAAAATGGGTCATATTTACTGGCCACTGCCTATACTATATACGACTACACGTGCTTGTTGTTTTGGCTAGTAGCTGTTGATAAGCTATGAGCTAATGATAGCCTAATACCCAGAACAAATAAAAAATCAGTAAATTACTAAATTGTATAATGAAGCTAAAATGGGACATCAATTGAAGATAACCTTTGGCTTTCCAGGTATTTGCAGATGGAGACTAGTATCCACCCTCTGTTAGCTGGGGATTTTTTTCATCAGGTTCAAAGTTCAAATAATGTGCACTTTACACTACACTGCATGGCTGTAGTTATAGCTCTTGTGCTTCTCCACTGCTCCCTTCATTGAAAAAGTTGCATGTACCGTGAACATCCATGACACCTTAGTCACCATTTCTCAGTGACCTCTCCTGAAATAAGTGCAGGATCCTACTGCTGTTTGTAGCCACCATCCCAGACATGTCTTTTGAAGTACATGAGTCAGGTCAATTTTATTGCTGGGAAAGAACAGCTTCATGGACCCTCAAGTGAATGTACTTGGTATGTGTTGTCACGTAATAATAAATGATTAATAATGATGATTTTTCTATATCATAGTGTCTTTGTGTTGATAAGTCATTTGATTGATTCATACAGTAGGTGTCAGTGAAGTGACAACACATAGGAGCCTCGCTGTCTTATCATGAATATTGGTAGCTTTGATTTTAAGTGTTTATGTGTTAGAAGAGAAAGGGACTGTGCAATTTGGCCCTACCAAACTGATGGAAAACAGTGGAATAGGCCTAAAGTTATGATTGCCATTCCAAATTAGACTGAAAATGGGGACAGGGGAAATTATATCATATCATGGCCCAAATGTTTATTTTATTTTATTGGCAAGTCCCACGGGATAACTCAATAAACTCTCAATAAATATATAATAACATGGCTCGATACTCATAGGACTTCCGTTACACATCTCATTAAAGTATGATTCACCACATTATAATGTATATTTGCATGCATTCACTGCACAGTATAATTACTACACTGGTAATTATATGCATAGCACATAATATGGGCTAATGCCTATAGATTTACTCCATTTAAAGCAGTTTTAATTTCCGTGCAAAAAAATAAAATAACCCAAATCTGCATACTCGTTTTGCATATTATGTGCATACATTTTTACTTCCATTTTCTTATGGTTATTCAGCTAAACCAAAACACTAACTCAAATTAAATCAAGAGGTAGGCGAGGACAGTCAAAACAAACACTTTGGGATACTGAATTATGCAGAATATTTAATGACTGCACAAGGTCTCGGTGCACAATTTACCCTTACAGCCTTTCTGAAAGACAAATATGTAACGTAAAAAACAGAAACGGCTGCATCAACTAGGCTACAAAAATCTTGCCATCTCACGTGATCAGTGAGGCAAACTGTTGCGGGAACAGTAAAAATGGCAGCACAATTTTACTCAACATAATCAAACAAGGAATGAATACCTTAAAATGTATTGGGTGGCGTTTTGTCAGCAGGCTAAGCAAGGACGCACAAATAACAAGTGTTCATATAGTGAGCTCTAAACCCAGGCTACCTATGATTTGGTTATTTCGTGCAGAGCACGGTTTCATAGTTTATTTACCATTCTCCTGTTGTAAACCTTTATAGTTTTGGTGTTACTGTTTAACCAAGAGGTTAACAGATTTTAACGATTACGTGTTACCTGCTCCTTTGGTTAAAATAAGTTAGCAATAACAATTATATTTTGTATATATGACTAATATCGCATGTCGCACTTTTTTGGGTTACTGTAGGTTAATCTAGCTCACATGTGACATTAAATTATGAAAACACATAAACTACGAGGACGCAATGCTGGCTAGCTCTACCGTGCACCATTTCTCGTTATTCCCAAGCAAATATTTTCCTCATTTATATTGATTTGTTTATAGTATTATCGGCTACATGTTAAACCGCTGCTATCTCTTGCACCCACCCCATTAGTGAAGCTTGTGTACATTAAATGCCATGTGGCGTAGATGGGCGGTAGGGCACAATGGGAAAACGTCCCCCACGTTTTAAAGTCTCCCATTGGTTGGAAAAAATATGTGTTTTTGTTACAACGTTTCAGTACTTCATACACGTGATCTTCTCCCCACGGATGCACACTCTCAAAAGAGCGCCCCATAGTGTTTGTAATGTGGTAGTGCACATATAAATACGCTCTTTAGTCCATTGAAAAACAAACGGCACTCGCCCCTGTACATCAGTTTCAATAGCACGGACCATGGCGGCTGCTACCAGCAGCAGTACTACCACAGCCAGTCTACCTATAAAGCATTCCAGCATCGAACATGCAAAAAAACGCATAGATCCACGAAGAAGACAAGCAGCCCTTTCTTTTCTCAGCAATATTTCTTTGGACGGACGACCAGTGCAAGATGACTGCGACAATCAGGGCGACGAGGACAGTTCTGTTGAGGCAAGGACTAGACAGAGCCTGGTTTCTGCAGAGCGAGCAATGTATCCGGCTGGTGCTGCAGCGACGGCGGCCCAGGCACTCGCTGCTGCGAACCAGGCTCTCATGTTGAACACTCGAGGGAGCTTCGGGATAAGTCCACTCGCAGCCCCGATTTGTGCGAATCCGGAAGGCGATGCTTTCGCCAGCGGGGTACAGGCGGCTAGCCAGGCTGCTTTTAGTTCTCCGTTCTCCGCAGTGCCAACAGCGACAAGGGGAAGGCTGCAGACGTACACTCAGGGAATTTTACCCGTCACCTTCACCAGGCAAGCATCTCAGAACTACTGCTGTCTGGAAAGTGGGCAGATCGGAAACGCTGCGTTGGAACTGCAAAGATCCAGGTAACTTTCCTCAGTGCCGTGCTAACATAATCAGCGTATACGAGTAACACAAAGTATTATTGTATATTATTACTTATCCACTCCAGTGCGTATAGCATGCCGGCCACCAATGTGCGGTCGCCTCCAGTGAAACCACCGACTCCAGTTAACCCATTAGGAAGCGAGTTTTCTAGCTGGCCGGATGTCAGACTAGTGAGAGCACGCAGTCCATTCATAAACAATACGTTTGCATAATTTTGAAACGTTTCATCCTGTAACCCACTTTACAATGAAGTATTTGTAACTCCCCATTAGCACAGCGCAACACTATTCCAAGAACGTGTGCAGTTCCTCAGTGTAGACTAGACTACTGCAGATATGATTCCTGATTTTGGTTTGATGCTGCGGTGTGTTTTAAGTGGAGTAGCTGTATGGTAAACACACAGACCGTATGGAAATTGGGCAAACACGCGTCACCTTCCCCGTGGACGTTTCAGACTCATCGTACATTTCGGGTGTACAAACTGTTGGAGCAATAGCTTTATTTTCAAAATAAAGTTTAGATTGTAATTGAATCAATTTAAATCTCAAAGTGGACTTAACCCACAGATGGCTCAGTGTAAACAATCGAGTGATTTCCCCACCCCACAGCCCTTCATTACAAACATGTAGCCTACCCGTGAGCACACCAGAGGTCGATCGTGTGTTGTTTTCGGTACGATATGTAGTGGAGTAGGTTAGGCGAATTGTCGTTCTCACAGATTGATTCGGTGCTTTTGTACCTTCTTCGGGTTGCAGATTATTTTTCTCCCTGCACGAACAGGGCCTACTACACATTCACCAATCCGCAACGCAATTGGCAGCGGACCGAATTGGTCCACAAGGCACTAGTAATAATCAATCAGCGTGTTTATATGACCGATGTTACACTTTCAGAACCTTCATGTAATTACTTTTCCGTCTGCATTTTTTATTTTTAAAGTTAATATTTTTGTCAGAAATGATGGCTTTGACAGCTTTTTTTTAGTCCACACTGTACGCCACCATAAGAAGTAGGGAGTTTGTTAGACCGTTAGTTGTGTAATGTGTAGCCTACAATATAACAATGTAATTGGACAAACGTGCTGAAATCAGGCAGGGTAAGAAATAAATAAAAAAAGAGAATTTAAGCAGATTAAGCAGAATTTGGCAATTTAGTGGATGTCGATCATGTTAAATGTGTGAACTTCTAATTAATTTCTAAATCATGCTGTGCCTGGCCTGCAGTTTATGTTTGAAAAGAGGTCAGTCCATCCGGTCTGCAAATGTACAGTTATGTAAAAAAAAAAAAAGAGCAGTACAACGTCAGTAACCTGATGAACCACTGTTATTAGTAGTAGTGATATTTCTGCATGGCAAACAATTTACTTGTAGATATAGTAGTGTAATAGAAAAACAACAGACCCAACTGTCATGTTCTGCTTGTTCTGAGTAATTGACTCATTCATTGAAAGGGGCGTGCTCAAAATAATAGCAGTGTGGAGTTAAATTAGAGAATTCATTCATTCTGTGAAAAAACAGGTGTCATTAATTGTTCTTTATTAAGGAAGAAGGGAAGCAAATGTTTCACATATTGTTAGAAAATATATTTCCTTCTGAATTGCTAAGTAAAATGGGCCGTTCCAAACATTGTTCGGAGGAACAACGTAATTTGATTAAAAAGTTGATTGGAGAGGGGAAAACGTATAAAGAACTGCAGCAAATTATAGGATGCTCAGCTAAAATGATCTCAAATGCTTTAAAATGGCAACAAAAACCAGAAACACGCGGAAGAAAACGAGCAACTACTGTTAAAACGGATCAAAGAATAGTCAGAATGGCAAAGATTCAGTCAATCATTACCTCCAGAAAGATCAAAGATGATCTAAAATTACCTGTAAGTGCTGTTACAGTCAGAAGACGTTTGATCGAAGCTAAGCTATCAGCAAGAAGCCCCTGTAAAGCACCATTGTTGAAAAAATGGCATGTGCAGGATTTGCCAAGGAACACATCGATTGGCCCAAAGAGAAATGGCGTAACATTCTGTGGACTGATGAGAGTAAAATTGTTCTTTTCGGGTCTAGTGGTTGTGGACAGTACGTCAGACGACCCCCGGGTACTGAATTCAAGCCACAGTACACTGTGAAGACAGTGAAGCATGGTGGCGCAAAAATCATGGTATGGGGATGTTTTTCATACTACGGTGTTGGGCCTATTTATCGTATACCAGGGATCATGGATCAATTTGAATGAATCAATATACTTAAGGAGATTATGTTGCCGTATGCCGAAGAGGAAATGCCCCTGAAATGGGTGTTTCAACAAGACAACAACCCCAAACACACGAGTAAGCAACATCTTGGTTCCAGTCAAAAAGGATTGAGGTAATGGGGTGGCCAGCTCAATCCCCCGACCTCAACCCCACTGAAAACTTGTGGGGTGACATTAAAAATGCAGTTTGTGAAGCAAAACCCAAAAATTCACAGGAACTGTGGAATGTAGTTTGTTCATCCTGGGCTGAAAAACCTGTTTCTAGGTGCCAGAAGTTGGTTGACTCGCAGATGCCCAGCAATTATCAAAAACAATGGTTATGCAACTAAATATTAGTTCAGTAATTTTAAGTGAAGTTAAATCTTGAAAAATTTCTTCAGTTTATACAGTAAGTGTTTGAGTTTGAAGAGAAAAATGTCGACACTGCTATTTTTTTGAACAGATTAATATTCCTTTTCTTTGCTTCCTGTAAAAGAATAACGCAGACTTGATACAATTTGTTAATGCTTCGATTTGGAATTGAATGTGTAATGTTTCCTCTACATTTGAAATATGGAACTAAAAGCGATTTAAAAATATTTGCACTTTATTCACTTTTTTTTAACACACTGCTATTTATTTGAACACAACTGTATACTGTGGACATTAACAGGAAATCTATCCGGAAAGATTAACCTCAGCTTTCTCTGTTGTGTTTACATGTAGATAACTGATTAGCCATTCTCCAAAATATGGGGACCAGCCCCTTCTCAAACAGGTACTTATTCCAGCTATTCAGAAATAATCTATGACCCAGTACAGCAATATAGTTTCAGAGCTTTTAGTAAGGCTTCAGGAGAGATTCTTCAGAAGACTCCAAAGTCCGCAAGCCATAGGCCGACCCCACAGTCCTGGTGCATGTAGCTTTGGCACTGAATTGAATTCTGAATTCACCTCCTGGTTTGCGAGGTGGATTTTTGTCATTTAAAGATTCCAAGCGATTCCAAGTAAGGATTTTGCAGATCAATAATCAATATATAGGCTAAATCAAACCTACTTTCTAGACCCCTGTAGCCATTTATTCCAAGTCACGATTTCATAGAAAATGGTATTCCTCTGAAGTATATTAGACATGCTGTAATGCAGGTAAATATGAGAGGTTAAAACCAAAGGGGGTTTTCGAATTCCTGAATGAAAAGTTCAACAAAAATGCGTGTCAGAATACAAACTATGCATCAAGTCATATCACTCAATGCTAAATCAATTCAGTATCATCCAGTCTGACCAAAAAATCCAACGTCTTTTGCAACATCCGCTTTTACTGTGGTGGTGGGCCATATGGTGTGCAATCCCCTTTGACTTTCCAGTTATTCACATCTGCCACCCCAAAACAGAGTTCCAGAGCAGGGTTCCAGAGCAAATGTTGAACAAAACCTTTGCATTCAGTTTCTGTCAGAGATACTTTTGACAGAATAGAGGACGTTTGACCCAGAGTGTATTGTGTTTTTTTCGTGGTACAGGTAATTTGTTCACGACTGCAGCTGAAAGAGATGGATAGGCAGTAAGAGGTCGGTGAATGACTGACCAAGCAAAGTAATCCTTTGTTTAAAGGCAAGCTTAATGCACTAGAATACTCATCTGACATGCTTTTGAGAGTGTGGCCTGTTAGGTTGTGTTTTCAGGGGTTGGGGGGGGGGTTAGCTTCCATGTGTTCAGTGTGGAAGCCCAGAGGCTTCAGTATTGAGTACCTCAGTCTGTCACTGTATTATGTGAGCTAATGTGTCATTTTGGTCATTAAGTATTTTTCAAGGGGAAGAGCATTTCTGCTTTTTTTCCCTTCTTTTTTTTTAACCACCTCTTGTCCCTTCTACTACCCAGTGTTAATGGGGATGGTTTTCTAAGCTCACCTGGGTCTGATTACAGGCTGTGGTTACCCAGTTTCTGAATAGCAGCATTTCCAAACCAATCAGTCACAGAGAGGCTTGTACACATGGTCACTCGGGCCTGGAAATTCCTGTAATTAACTAAGGCAGTGGACAAGGCAAAAACCAGAAGCTGGGCTGCAGGCACCTGATACTCTCCTTAACAAAATACAATTGGCTAAGCTGAGGTTTGTTTGGGAACGGCAACTGATTGTTTTCATTGTGAAATTGCAAACATTTTTATTTTGTGAACATATTTTTTTATTGAGTTTCATGTCAAATATTGCACAACAGTTACAATAATGGGGGGGGGGGGTACAAGGCTTGAGAAAAAGCCCAACACAAATAACTGCAGAAGACTTCTCAGTGGGAGGTATAAAATACTAAAGTTATTAAATTAATAACAACGCTGTGGTCATGGAAGCAGCTTTCATTTGAATGCTTTCTGTATACACTGTATACACTCAATACACTGTAAATTGAACTTCAGCAGAACATCAACCTCAACTGCTTTGGTTGAGCAGAACGTTCTACTGTTCTGGTGTAGGCATTTAAGAGTGATTGGGAAACAAGGCCATCAACATGTGTTATCCCACAGGCATCTGGTGTATATTGTTGTCGAGCAGGCTTCACGTGCAGAGAACAATAGTTGAAACCCTACTGACGTCAAATTTCAAAACATGTTGCTAAGTGCCTGCCAAGCTGTGAATGAGGGTAATGTGAATTATGTTGATTTGTGGCCGATGAAGTCACATGGTAAATATGTGCAGTTAAGGCAGTCTGCAGATGTGAAATTTGATAATACTGCGGGTTAGGTGGTTAGGGCTATGAAAACAGGAGCATGACAAGTCACTGATAAGCCACGTCTCTTGGGTGGGCAGTATAATCACTCCAGTTTAATACATGGGCTGTAGGCAACTCAGTGGACATAAAATGCAAGTAATGTTTATCTGTTCACACCTGAAACCTCTCATAGCTCTCCAGAGCAAGACTGGTTAATGTTCAACTAACTGTTAGAAACATGTTCCGTGAGTGTGCAGGTTCAGTGAGCAAATAGGCCCAAGTGGTAAAGCAGATTAGAGGGGTTAGATTAGAAGCCCACTGCAGAAGGAAGCAAACGTACATCTATTCTAAAAGAAATAGCACCAAATCACTATAACTAAAACCTGTGAGGTGCTCCAGATTGAAGTATAATCACTGTAGAGGCAAAGAGTTGCTTATGTGTGCCACTGGCTAACATTAGCAAGATGCCGTTTTACAAGGTATCAACCGGCAAAAAGATGTGATCTAAAAATGTTGTTCTGTAAAGTTCTGGTGGTCACACCCGTTTTGACCCCCCACCGTTTTACTAAAATATTTAACATTTAAATTCCCATTTGTTTCTGTATCACAAGGGACGAATGAACCAAGGAAATTGCAGTAGATATGCAGTTGAAAGCCCTTGGAGTAGGAACAGGTTACGTCTTGAGGCATTAGTCCCAAACTGGAACTAGGTTATATGTCCCCTGACGTCTAAGACAGTCACTGCTTCATTACAAGATGGCCTCCTGGGTCCCGTCTCTTCTTCATTCCAGACGGGTGCCACATGCCGCTCTAATCCCAGCGCTATCTGGGTGGGGCATGGTGCCTCAGCTGTGTGTTCCATAATGCTTTTGCACACCACCTCATAGCCCAGGAAGTGGTTTTTTGAAAGCCTCTGAAATCAGGTCAGGCCACTGGCGTGTTCCGGCAACGCTACAGTGCTGGCTCTTATTTATTTAAATGCTGCAGCAGGCATTGAGGTACGTGGGGACGCCAGCATTATCATGTCAATGATCAACATAGTTTTTTGCTTACATTTTCATCTGACTGAAAAATCTAAAAGTGATGCACAGCCACGGCTGGCCCCATGGCACATACGCATGTCAATCAAACGCCCAAGCTATACCAAGCCTCTCCGTGTTTATGAAAAGGTATAATTTTGGGCTTTCTCTGGTATGTACTTTTACCTTATAAGCGTAATAGAAAGTAGGACTATATTTTAGGTATATTTGTAAAATAAGAAGTTGCTGAGTAGTTGAGAAATGATCTGCATGATTTGAAAATGGGCTAGTGTTCTCAACAGGCTGTTGGTAGATATTCTGGTTTTATGGCCAGTCCATGCGTTTCATTTTCAGGGCTGAAAGATGGCGGAATTTTACCAGGTGTTGCCATTATGTACAGCTGCATAAGAAATGCTGCTCATGAATAGGTTGGAAGATTTAGACAAATATTTCTGCCAGCTTTTCTGTTTTTATTCTTTAACTAACACGTGTGATTCTGGATACATCCTTAATTGGATTGTGAACGTCTGAATCCGAGCTATGCCTTTGTTTGCAAGAGGATTTAAACATTGCACGAGCAGAACCTACTCAATTAATCTAAACGGATAAATTAATGTATTGTTGGCATATTTAATAGGAGTGAAAAGTATTTCAAAAGTAAAGTGTAATTCTGCCTGGCTACTTTTGAAAGTGATTACGGTTTATGTGAACTAAAACAAAGCAACTCATTTATTAGGTTTTTCATGTGTTAAGTATTCATGACTGCATAAATATATGTAGAAACTGTATTATTTGAGTTCATATTGTGTAGTCATTAATTTCAGGTAATACAGTGCCCATCAGAATTATTGGAAACCCTGAAAAATGTTAGCAAAGAAAGCTGTAAAAAACGACTGTCTGTCAGCATGACCATGCACTCAAAATATTAGAAACATCTAATCTTTAATTTTGGTAAAACAAAAAAAAATTCTATTCAAAAAAAGTGTCACAATTTTTGGAAATGCTAGAAATAGTTACAAACAAAACCTAATTGAAATATATTCCCATTCATATTTAACTTTAACATATTTAACAATTTTTCACTTTCAACTTCCTGTTTCACTGTGGTGTAAATATGAGCGGACACACAGGCTAAAACCCCTGGGACATCCACCAACATGGGGAAGATCAGAGAACACACAAAGTAAATGAGACAAAAGGTTGTTGACCATCATAAATCAGGCAATGGCTATAGAAAAATAACGTCATGTCTGAAACTACCCATTTATACCATTAGGACAATAATTAAGAAACTTTAAAGCAACTGGAGCTGTGATGAACCTGCCTGAACGCGGGTGCTCTGGTCAGACGAGATGAAAATTGAGCTGTTTAGCTACAGTTGCACTCAAAATTATTCAACCCCCTTCACTTTTTGCACACTTTATTGTGTTGTAGATTTAATTTTAAATGGATAAAATTGCCATTTTTGCCCATCAATCTACACTCAATAACCCATAATGTAAAAAGTGAAAACATGTTTTTAGAGGTTTTTGCAAATGTATTAAAAATAAAAAAATAAAATCTCTCATGTGCATAAGTATTCAAACCCTTTGCTTTAATGTATTTTGAAAGCATCATATTTCATATTTGGTTGCATATCCTTTGCATGTGACCAATCAACATCAAAAGACTCTCCATATCTTATTTTCAGATACTGTTACAAGCAATACTATAACCTCTCTGCATTTGAATGGATCTCTATGGGAATTGGGGGGTTAAACTAGATTCAGCTGTAAATTACACTGGTACAGTATGGAACACATGACTGGCGAAATGGCTGTAAGTTATCAAGGGTCTAAGGCAGAGGTGGCCAACCTGGGTTTAACTGCGGGCCACATGTGCGGCCCATGTATTGATCTGCGGGCCGCACAGTCTGAAATCGCGGACCACCCACGCATGCACGACCCTCTCGCACTACCAGTAATATACCACTACCAGAAATATCTTATTTAATTTTTATTTTATAAAGGACAATTTTACAATCTGGCGCATATATAGGCTAGTTGTATATAAATTGTAAGTTTGAAATTAGACATGTTAAATATTCACTTAGTGCGACTGAGCAACATCACAGATGTCTTGTTTCGTCCAATGCAATGCTTATTGCTTCACTATTGCGAACTTTACTGAAAAGGTCACTTTTCAAGTCGTTAGAAATGTCATTGATTCGCCGACTAACAGTTTGCCTGCTCAGCTGTAGTGCTGTGAGGCGCTTGACAATCTCTTCTTTATTTTTAAAACTGTCAAACAAGTCAGTGGCTGATTCGACGAAGCATTGTTTCACCAACTCGCCATCAGCAAAGGGTTTCCCGTTTTTAGCAAGTAGCCATGCGATGCGGTAGCTAGCTAAAGTCACGCCATCACTCTCGGTCAGAGCTCGCCTCAAACTTTGCCTCTGGTTTGTCAGACCATTTTTCAGTTCCGATAAATGACGAGCTCGCTCAACTGATCCTGCTGGGAAGGATGCCGTGTTTGGTGATGCCGTGTTTGGTAATGTCGCTGAACGTTGTATTTTTTGTTGACAGAAAGTGTCGCCAATTTTTACTGTGATAGCTATAGGATGACAATTCTCGCGCTATTTTAAAGGCGTCTCGCGCAAATTCACAATGTTATTTTTTGTTGTTGATCGATACGCAATGCAGTTATCTAAAATGATACAAAAGCTTAATATTTCTTAATTTGACCAATATGATACAGGAAAGCAATACATAATTAATAAAATAGATATTTGTATTTTAAATATATTAAAAGTTTTTAATACATTTTAATTTCTTCATAATCCATCGCGGGCCGCATCACAGAGATATACGGGCCGCATGCGGCCCGCGGGCCGAAGGTTGGCCACCACTGGTCTAAGGTATCAAACGAGCCCCAAACCATCACTCTACGGCCAGATATGGAGTAGATATGGATGGATCACTTTAAGGGTTGTTTCTCTTGACTCATTTTCCTATAGAACTCTATTGGGGGAAAAAGTCAGGAGAAGAAACCCTTTAAGTGATCCATACATATCTACTCCATATCTGGCCGTAGAGTGATGGTTTGGAGCTCATCATATGAAGTCATCTTCAGTCAGTGATCAGAAAAGGTATTTTTCTATATGGTATTTTATTCCACTTTATAGTTCACTTCACCATGCTGGTTCAAAGTCTCGTTCATACACATGCTCTCACATAGCGCCGCTTTCAAAGTCATGTTCATTTCAATAGGCTAAAGGACTCGTTGCGCTTGTGTGACTGGAACATTTCACAGCCCGTTTCATTGTGATGGGCTTTTGCTCACTTGCAATTTTTTTTGTACCAGCATAACAAAGTTGTCAAGGCAGCAAGCAAATCCTCAGATCACTTCAGTATACTGCACATGAAAGGCTCTTTATTTATAATGCACATCATGCATAGTTATATGTTTCTGAGGCAGGAAAGATGCACTTTTGTACGTAGTGCTTTTGTTTTTGGTGACTCGCATTGAAACGCTATATGTTCTCAGATGAAACAATGTCTTACCTGGGTACTTGAAAAGAAACAAGTCTCGATGGCCTTGTTTCATTCATCCAGACGTTCAGTCAGTCATGCAATCTTGTCCTGTTCAGGCACTGTTTTTCTGTGTGGATGGGCCCCACAGTTGGGCATTTGAAACTGGACCATGCCAGTGTCACAGGGCTATGCGCATTTTTGTCAGCCGGGATTACAGCGTCTCATCCCTCACTAGCTACACCCATTGGTTGATCAGGCACTCGCAAGTCCACCTGTAAAGCCATACGTCAAGTGTTCCTCCAACTCATCTCTGCGTGAGCCCGGCTTGCAAACCGGTGTGCTAAGAAGCGACAATTGCCTCGTCTGGGCTCCACCTAATCGATAGCAGAGGTTGCAGCAATGAAAACCGATGTGATTGGGCATTCTCGCAGCTGCCCGGCTTGTGATCAACCCCCCCAAAATTGTCACTTGTCACCCCCCTGTTGAGGTCACTCCACTGGCTGCCAGTTCAGAGTTCAAAGTTCTGACCCTGGCCTACACTGCAGCCAATAGGACAGGCCCCGCCTACCTGCAGGACTTGATCCTATGTTCCTGCTCGACCACTTCGCTCGTCTACAGCAGGGCGACTCGCACTTCCCCCCCTCCGTGTCAATGGCACTCGCTCGTCCCGACAGCGGAGCTTTTCCACCCTAGCTCCCCAGTGGTGGAACGAACTTCCCATTCCCCTACGTTCTATGCCAACCCTGCCTGCATTCTGTCGTGGCCTGAAAACACACCTTTTCAGACTCCACCTGGACTGATACACTTATCTAGGACCTCTCATGGTACTTGTTTCTTGTTTAACTGTGTGTTGAAGTTTATAATAGTATTGTAGTAGAGCTGATTTACCCAGTAAACTGGGTTAGCTGCTACTTTATGGGAAGGATGTGCTTTGTCTTATCTGTTCTGTAGTTACTTCGATGATGTTTCTGTATGCATTTACTGTATGTCGCTTTGGATAAAAGCGTCTGCTAAATGACAGTAATGTAATTCCATTGGGGATATAACAAAAAGAAGAGATACAATGACGCTATCACAAAGTGCTGAACAACGTATGTTTTTCAGAGTGAATCGTAACCCAGAAAATTTAAATAAAAAATAAATAAAAACACTCCTCGAAAATGGTGTCGATTTCAACACACAGCAGAACCGGAACAAACGAAGCCTCGCAATACTCGTATATGTAAATTAGTTTGCAGCTCCACATAGCCATCGGTTCAGTATGTAAATCAAGGAACTGTTAGGTTGCTGAAAGGATGGCCACAATTGGGACGCGTTCGACACCGGTGGTCTGTTGTGCATGAAGGGTTTTGCGGGTACCTTCAGATGGTATTTGAGGTGAACAGAGGCCCATGTTGTATCTGTAAATGCCGCGTGAGCTGTTAGCTGTTTAGGTTGATCTGCCCCTCTCGGGGCCCTGTTTGAATCGATGGCACGCCAGTGGAACACAGGGCAGGACGTTCGAGCGTGGCACATGATTCTTCAGGGTTCATGTTTGTGTTGGTGTAGGGTAACCATCAGCCTTGGCTCTGAGCGACATCAGATCCCTTTGAGAGCATGCAGCCAGTCAAGTCCAAGTGTGCTGTAATAAAGGTTCTGTTTTTCCTTTGAAGCAAACAGAACTAAAAACGCAACTGCTAACCGCCTATTTATTTGCTTCGCAGACACCATCACCCAGTACTCTTTTGTGGGATTTAAACCCACACCATTCTGTTGCAAGGCTGGTATTCAAACCGCTGAGACTCACGGCTGCCCTTCCGTAGATCAAAATATATTTTTCCAGGCTTGCTCAAGATTTTCAATGTAAATTGTGGATATCGCTGATATTCTTATTGCACAAAAACAAGAATTCTCAAATGGAGAAAAACAAGAGCAGGGTTTGGGAGATTTTGTTTAATCCATTCCACACACAGTTCTCCAATGCCATTAAAAACTAGCTAGTAACCTATTGTGAAGTACTGTATACAAAGGTTGAGCCATACATCAGGTTTATTTTGATGTCTTGCTGCAGGAAGATGAGACGGTATGAAATGAGATCTATGGGCTTGTATCCCAAGGTTGCAATGCTTACACATGTTATATAAGGGAAACAGCATCATGCCCAGACTATAAATCAACACTGTAGCGCACTTGCGTCTTCGTTGGTGACCTTGAGCTGTAGATGTCTACACACCTCATATAGGCTATTATGTGGGATTTCTACCTGCGCGTTTGAACCAATGGGTTTCTTACTAGACAGACATGTTGTACTGTAGGTTCTTTATTTTATGTTAACTAGTTGCACTGAGTCCATTAAAGGCTGCTAATTTCTTGTGTATTTATTTAGCTCATTTGCTATGTTTTTTTAGCATATAATTTTATTGTCTTTTTGAAATGCTGGGGCAGATTGAGGTTACACACTCTTGACACCTGAGTACTCTTGGTTGGTGTAAACATCGGGGGGAGACTGCCGTTTGTGTATGAGTGTGCCCGTTAGCCCTCCTCACCCAAGCTCCGGTAGGGTTGAGGAGTGTGTTATTGCTGGCCCCGCGTTGCTCGCAGGTCCCGAGTCAGCAGATTCACTGTTGACTCAGGCTCCGCTGCGCGTTGTGAAAGAAAACACAAACAGCAAAGAGATCGCTCTACTGGGGAGAGCGGAAGCCGGCGAACGAGGCGACGAACCCGACGGAGTGCCCCGCCAAGGGAAGGAGGGGGATCTGTACTCAGTGATGGGAGGGGGGCGGGAGGGTAGGTTCGTAGGACTCTTCACTCTTCCAAACCTGGAAGCAAGTGCTGGCTCTCTCCTTCGTTTAATAATCCGGAGACACAAACGCAGAGACTTCCAAATAATTTGACATGGCTTAATTAGTTTATTGAGCTGCCCCCTGTGCAGGGCAGCTTTCTGATTGGTGCACAATCCCTGTTGCTGTTGCCATGAGGGTTTATTACTCATGTGTGTACTTTGTGCATTAGTATTCTACCTCTGCTGAAGCTCAGGCATTTTCTGTTTTAAGCGCTTATTAATGTGGCGCAGTTGATGGGGCGGCCGACTGTCGAGCCGTATACGATTTCCCCAATGGCGCCTTCTGGGCTGTGATCTCTTCTCTGTGTGTTGCCCTGTCCACTTTTCTCTCTGTCTGAATGGAGGGGAGAGGACGACCTGTACGCTTTCTTTAAAAGCAGAAATAATAAAGTATTCTCTCTGCAAGAAGGCTCCACACTGAAAATGTCATACTTTAATTTGTAGTAAGATAGTAAATATACAGTTGGAGGAGGGAAACCTTTGTCAAAATAAGTACTTTGATATATGATGCTTGTTTGTCAGGACTATACAATGTGACTTGATTCGATCTGGCTTCAGTGCTGGCACGTGGTTTTCGATTCCTGTTTTCTCAGGGATATACTGGTTTGACACTTAGCATGCTGACAGAGGTATGTGTTCATGCTGGTTTACTTGTTTGGCTAGATTTGTTTAATTTGAATTGGCAACATGCTGACACTTTTCAGACCAGTAATAACCTCCCTTTAATGTGAAACGCATTCCCAAGCCTCTAGGATAGCCATTGTCACCAATTGAATTGCAGAGGCCTGATGTTTGGCCTCTTAAGGCCGTGACACACTGCCCGCGATTTACTCGCACGAATAAATCGCACGTTGAAAAATAAAAACGAACTCCTGTATTGTTCATAAAATCTTGCACATCAAACGCGAAATGTCCTTCGCGAAAAAGCGACATTTAATTTATTCGCAGCAAGTTCGTTTTTTGCGAGTTTTCGTTTGCGAAACTATTTATCTATCCAATCATAACAAAGTTTCCATGGCTGACGTCACCGCACTGCCACAACAAACTACAACATCCAATATGGCGGACCAACTGATTTTATATGTGTCACAGTATAGCGTCCTCTTTGATAAGAGACATAATAGTTACAAAGACAACGATTTGAAGGACAATTTGTGGAAAACCATAGCCGAGCAAATAGGCTATGAAGATGGTGGGTTTATAGCTAAATGGTTGCAATACGCACAACTTGCTATCTGATCAGCTCCCATAGGTTATTAGCATTGGCTTAAAAGTTGTCTCCAGCTAACGTTAGCTAACCTTTAGGTCTAACGTTAACGTTCATAGCAGTTCATGTGAAGAAGATAACAAGCCAGTGGCGATTACACACAAACATAGCTACACAATACATAGGCCTATTTATTTTTTTACTTTAGGCGAGTTAATGTAGGCTACGCTGTGTCGTTTGGGATGGTTTGCTTTGGTGAAAACAAAGGATGAAAGCTAGCTAACCGCTATATGTGATATTGTTTCGTGGATATTTGCCGTAGTAATTTTGGCCTATAGGCTAACAGATGGAGAAAGACGACACGTAGTCAAGCTACCGGGTCTGGCCAGGGGCAGCCACTGTGGGGGAGGAGGAGAAGGGCAGGGTAGAGTAGCCTATATGAAATGTTTTTGCTGTCACGCGGTGTGTGTCTGTGTGCGTGGCAAATAAAGTCTATAAAGTTCCCCCAAAATCTTATTCCGACTCCTGTGTGGATTTCCGGATTACTGATAGCCAAGTTATATAAATAACGAGGAAAACAGACGAGGTCTGCCTGTAGCGATCGTTTTGGACAGACTTCATTCACAGTTGCTATACTGCATAGACTACGACAAATTTATTTTAAAGATGTTTGCTGAAATTACGTAATGTATTGTTATGTTGTGGTTAACCCTTTATATTAGTGGAAGAGATCAAGAGGCAGTGGAAAAATCTCAGGGACACGTATGTCCGTAAAAGGAGGGAAGAGAAGGAGAGCATGTTGTAGACAAAACAAACTTTACATAAGTAAAAACGGACACATAATAAGCCCGGTTCAATATTTTGTCAATGTAATTTAAGCATGCTCTGTTTTTAACGTTCTGGTAGAGGCAAAAAAAAAAGACACTTTCGTTCCGTGATGGACCGAATGGATAACCAGGTCGTCATCGCTCGACGAAGAGTAATCCATTTTTATTCGCACGGATTTTCAAACGCGAAAAAGAACGCGAGTGTTTCGTTTTTCCGCATCGTTTCAGGTGTGTCAGGTTTTTACGCGAAATATTCGCCGACGAATTGTTCGCATTTTCGCCTCGCTTATTCGTTACGTCCCCGATGTGTCACGGCCTTTAGAGTGCAGAAATGCACTTGTAAGTATTTTGTGTGTAGTGTATGTCACAATGTATGTGCATGGCTTATCAACTCATGTGACTGTAATTGCATCATCCCATTCCGGAAATGTCCGGTAATGAGCAGTTGCATTTGCGTTATTGTTAGCACTATATGAATATTCAGCATGGCATTACACAGTCAGGTGACATACATTATGGGATCAATTTGACGGAAGCTCTCTGAAGAGCGAGAGGTACGTGTGTGATGGAAGCTTGGTGTTATTCTCGACAGGGCACAGAAGGGAAGTGACATCTCTTGTTGTACAAGGTTTGCCGGGGCCAGACCTGCAAACTGGCCACTCAGTCTGTTGAAAGAAAAAAGTTCAGTTTGGATGCCCTTGAGGTACCCAGCAGTGATTTGTTGGGGAAGCTGTGTGAAGCCTGCAGGACTCGTGTGCAGCGACTGCCAAGATGACAAACAAAACCCTGGGCGTTCTCTCTCTCTCTCTGCCTCTGCTGGATGGTACCGTTTTTTCAGAAAGGGGGAAATATACATTTAGATGTTTAACAGGAAATTGCAACGTTTAAAGCGGTGACCTGCATGTGAAATGCATTCCGTATGTGGATATACTGGGTAACTGTCAAAAGGTAATGTGGAGATGTTGTCTTAAGGAGGAACCAGGAAGTACAATATTTCTCCAAAATTGTTGCAATTTTATTTTATGTTGAAAAAAAGTTTGACCGCAGATATAAAATTGCATAAATTTTTTTTTTAAACTTACAAAACAAGAAAAGCTAACATACGTCATTGGCAAAGGATCAACATCTTGGATAAGCCCTCTGAAGTTAACGCTGCCACAGCAAGTTTGCTCTCCCTCTCTCGTACAGGCCTGGCAGGCCTCTCCCAGCCATTCTGAGCGATGTCTTCCTTTCTACTGGACTACCCAGGTAGCCTAAATCCAGTACACGTAAGAGGAATAAACCAATGTGCTAGTCAAACACTCTCTCTTTTGCTGTACGCTTGATCAAAATATTTTCGTTTCTTACACTAGCTTGCAACGCAATAAACTCCAGGTCAGCTGCCAATCACACGCCAGCAAACATGCAACGTCATGCAGTTTAAAATGAAGTGCAGCAGCTTCCCCTGTATTGGCAAAAATACCACAGAAAGAACATGCAGAGGCGTGCCAGCCGAGCTCCCCGAGCGCTGCCAAATTCACCCCTCTACTCCACCTGTTAAGTGACACGGCTCTTGAGCAATGCAGTTTAACACTAATCAACCAATCCAACATAGAATACGACCTCAATGTTATAGTTTTTACATTGCCTTCTTATCTTTGAACGATGCATTGAACTTAAGCAGTGTTCAAGTGACCACTTCCCAAAGCGGGTCAGCCGAACACAGCCGCAGATGTATTATGCATTATATGCATTATTGCCAAACGTCTCCGTATTGCTGTTCTTATAATGATACATGTTCATTTGACATTTATGCTATGCAGTATACGTTACATTGCATAACTGGAAAATTGCCTTTGCTCATGTCTGTTTTATTAATGGAGAATGCTGCTAGAAAGTGGGAAAGGTGAAGTGAAGTACATGGTGAAGCTGAGGCCCACTGAGGCCCACTGAGGCTCACAGCGACTGAATTTAAGAATGTAATGTGTACAAGGAAACTGAAACCACAGGGCATATAGCTGTTGAAGCCTACAGCAGCACTGTATTACTGTGTCTGTCAAGGAGGTCCAGGTTAATGTAACGCCCTTTTATGATGTATTTAGTGCATGGGTATATATGCAGTATCATATATCTTGTGTGTCATCTTTGTTTGAGTACATACTAGTCACCCAATACTGCTTTGTTGAATGTACCGGTGTAACACAATTGCCCATATTTTGACCATGCCGTGATTTTAATTGCTCCGTTTCTTGGGTTTTTTCATGATTGTAGGGAAGTGCTTGCAGCATGATCATATGATCAGGGACATTATGAATGTACAGTCCATGAAAGTTGAAACCCTCTCACATTCTGCGGTTACGGTCAGGGCTTTCAGGGAACTGCACCCCATGTGGGGGCGGGTCCGTACTGTTCAGCAACCGCGTTAAGTGAAGTCGTCGGCGTGGCAGCCAGCCAACAGTACGACTCCCCCCCCCCTCCTCCCTCACAATCCCCCTTAGTGTCCGGGCTGCTCCGAGAGGGCAGCTGGCGAGCGCCAAGGCCGGGGACGAGAGTGAGGGACCCCAGCTGTGCCGGGCAGGGTGCCCGGGCCTCCGTAGGAGCAGCCGGTCTTTATGCTCGGCCCCCGGCCTCTGCTTCCTCCCTCTGATCCGGCAGCCCCGTCCCCCTCCCGCCTGCCCTCTCATTTTCAGCCAGGATGAAGAAAACCTCAGATGAGCTGCCAAGCCACTGGTCAAACAGCACCACACAGGGCCGTCAGCCTGTCTCTGTTCCGCCTTGTAAACTATCACAGAAAAACTTGGGGGCCGTAAGTGGCGTTGTCAGTAATGGCGTTTACTAGCCAAGCCACAAGAACAGTTTGCATCCTAGAGCCTAGATATCACAGGTTCAAGCCTCAAGGAGTCCCTTAGTTGTCCCCCTCTCAGTCCCTGTTAAAATTGAAGCGCATTTTTATGAAAACTGTTAATGTTTTTTTCTGTCCTGTTTATGTAAGAATTAACGGCTTACTTCTCTGAGCCACGGCACGGTTTGGAATCTGACCCCAACGTGTTTGTTACGAAAGCGTAATACTAGCTATTCACAGGGTGACCTTGACAACAGGGTCATCTGGCTTTGCAGGTGGATGCCCTGGAAATAAATGGTAGAGCTGAGGACAGGAGTGAGTTTTTGGGTGGGGGAACCTCAGTCAAAGCTAAGAGAATCATGTGACAGGAAGGAGTTGAAACAGGTCGGGTTTTCTCTTTACAGGCCCATGTTGGTTCAGCTGGAAGCTGGCATGAGCACGGCAGCCAAGCGCCTGGCCAAGGAAGTGGGGGTGAGGTGCGAGCAGGGTGGCTTTGGAGGTCTATTAAATGGCAGCTGGCCTGAGCTGAATCTGGCCTCATCGTTACTCTGGATTTCTCCCAGGGGTTTGACAAAACTGTCCCAAAGGGAGCAGACCTACTTTCTGTAGATTGAATCTGGGCTTGGGTTATTTAATTTGAGTGATGTCATCACTTCAGGACCCCCTTCCATCTACTCATACACACACACACACACACACACATACACATACACACACAAACTCACTCTGCTGGGTAAACTATACAAATGGTAATGAGGCAGGGCGTCTTGCTGTGTGACTGTAATTTGATTCACACCAGAGAATCCCCTCCAAAAGAAATGGGACATGGCCACTTTTTTTCCTATGTGTTCGCCTTTACTGAATTTTTACCCATACTTCTCACCTTCCCACAGCCCTGTACCCCCAATGAAGAGCACAGTGTTACTGGATCATGGGAAAAGATTAGATTAGAGAACAAGCTGTTTTCCCTCGCGTTAAAATTAATTGAACTGTGTACTATAACCTCAGCCAGGACTTGGTGCACATGAACAGGCTTTGACTCCTCTAGACACTACTGAAAAAAAGGCTAGAGCTCAGGTCCCCTGGAGGTTGTTGTTGTTGGTGTTAGATTTGAATCCCAGGTTCTTCTTCAGAACAAAGAGGAGGTCAGCCCAAGAGCATGGCCCGAATACTGACCATGCCCCTCCTGTTTCAAGTTCCCTCCAGAGAAGTGCTGTTAATTCCCTGGAAAATTAGAAGGAAGATATGCCGTCCCTGCGTCCTACTCATGGACATTTTTGGACACATTTGAAAGGTTAAGGGACGAGCCAGGCCACACTCGGAAATTAAGGAATAAGTCAGTAAATTTATAAATCGGTCCCACGACTCACTTGCAAGGGGATTGTGCTTTTCTCCATAACGAGACCGTAATGCATTTTGAATTCTCCCGGGGCATTTAGTTTAGTTTAGTTTATTCGACATATCAATTTAAAATACATGTCAGTGCAAGTCATGCATCAAAACAGTGTCAAGGATAGCACAAAAAGTCGTAGACTTATTTCCGTTGTGGTCCTTGGTCTTAACATATTCATACGTACAACACTTAAAAACACATAACACATAAACACATTACATTATAGGCATTTAGCAGACGCTCTTATCCAGAGCGACTTACACAGCATTTTTGCATTTATACATAGTATCCATTTACAGCTGGATATATACTGAAGCAATTCAGGTGAAGTACCTTGCTCAGGGGTACAACGGCAGTGTCCTACGTGGGACTCGAACCTGCGACCTTTCGGTTACAAACCCAGTTCCTTAACCACTGTACTACACTGCCGCCCACATAAAACTACATAATACATCATGTACACATCCTAACAATCCCTCCCTCCCCTACCTGTCTATTCTTGGACTTTGGCTAATAGCCATTTCCTAACATTCACCTTAAAACTGTGTGGGTTCGTGCTCTGTTTGATGGTCAAAGGCAGTTCATTCCACTCCTGTGCTCCTGTGTAGGCAAATGTGCATTGCCCCATTTTGGTTCTACACCTCGAGGGGTGCAGGTTGGCTAAGCTGGACCTAGTCCTGTGGTTGTGTGATTCCCCAACGCTGGAAAAATGGCTGCTTAGGTACACTGGGGCCCTGTTGTTAATGACCTTGTGTACCATGTTGAGCCTCAGCTGAGTCATTCTAGCCTCAACTGGTAGCCAGTTGAGCTCTTGGAAATGCCTCCTTCCAACATGGTCTCGAGGGCCTAGCCCCATCACAACCCTAACTAGCTTGTTTTGAGACACCTGCAATTTCCTTTTTAATGAGGTTGACAGACCTGCTGACCATGCTACACTGGCGTAATCAAAATGACACTGCACTAGGCTGTTGGCTAGTAGACGTAGGATTTCTCTGTCCAGCAGATTGGCCTTTCTGGCAAGAAACTTTGTGCGGGCGTTAACTTTACCCAGCACCTGTAAGGCCATTCCCTCCCCACCCAAACTGTCATCTAAAACACACCCCAGGTACTTCACTGATGTCTTTGCAGCTATCTCCACAGACCCTACTTCTACTCTTAGCTCCTGGGCCTTCTTTAGTCTGGGCTTAGACCCAAATAGAATAGACTCCGTCTTCCCTAAATGAAGTGACAGCCTATTGTCACACAGCCAGCTGCTTATCTTAGTGAGTTCCTCTCCTAGCCTACTTTGGAGTGTGTTCTTGTCTTTGTGCGAGATGAGCAAAGCTGCATCATCTGCGAATAAATACAAGTTACAGGAACACGCATCTCTCATGTCATTAATATAAAGTAAAAATAGCAGTGGTCCTAAAACACTTCCTTGCGGAACCCCACATACTACTGGTTTGGTGTCTGTCATAAAGCCGTTGACCTCTACTCTCTGAGCTCTTTACAGCCATATGTCAGAGCTTACCACAGGGAGCTGGAAAAATCAGGAACACCAAGGAAAGGGCTTGAAAACATTTAGCAACTTCAACATGAGCATCCAGCCTGCCTTCATTATAGCACTCGCCTTGGATCAGTCTCGTTAAGTCGTTATGTAGTTGACTGAACTTGTATAATCTGTGGTTGGCATTCACACATGATTGCTTAAGAAATTGTATTGGCTCTGTGCAAAAATAATTACAAGAGAAGTAAGTTCCTCAACTGCGTCAATGTATGACTAAAGTACAGTAATTTTCTAACCATAAAAAATTATAATGGTAATAATAATCCCAATGAGTGTAATAATGAGGGTAATTCCTGGGGAAAATGGCTCCTTTTCAATCTTGATCTTGACTTTCTGATATTTGGGACCCATAATGTAACCTTGGAGCAATGACCATTGGTATACTTTTGAGGAAAAAAACACAAACCATCATAAAGGAAATGTATTCTTGCACACCTCACCCAAGCTTGCTTGCTAGCTAAAACAACTCTCAGGTCTATTTAAATACAGGGGAAAACCCCAGAGCTCTCACTTTCTTTGTCAAAACAAGAAATGACACTTCAGCTCTGTTATCTCAGGTGGAAAACATTGCCAGCAACCGAGAATTAAGAGGTGCAATAATTTGTAGCAATAAAACCCACATATTGTATGGGCCAAGCAACAACCGTTACACACAGCTTATCCACGCAAGTAAGTCCATGGATTGCAACATGGGTTGGGGTGCCATGTCGCTGATGCTCCTCGTGCTGTGGTGAAATGCGCAAGAACATTCTCCAGGTTTTTCATTTGAATACAGGAGTCTTGAAAGGGGACACATGTTGTTATACTTCTTAATCTGAATCGGTAGCCTGGCTTTTTCACTTGGGGGAAGCCTAGGGACCCAGTTGGGCAAATCTGAGAATTTGGTATATGTTATGGGGGGTTTCTGTTGACTTCTTAGAGTTTCAGGGATGTTTCGCAAAAATGTGTGGGTGAGAAAGCATAGAGAATTCCAAGAATTCCTGTATGCTATTCTCAGGGTGAATGGGGCCATTGGGTAGTATACCGTTTTCTTTCTCCATTGAAAATTTTATTTGCAATCTTTTACTGGGCACCTTTTTTTTAAATTATGCATTATGCATCTATGACTGTATATTAATATGTCTGCAATATACTGTATCTGTGCATACGCCCCACTTGGTTCACCCTCCCAGGCTTTGAGGAGTTAAATCCGTGTCAATATGTTTTCTCACAATAAGATGTAGTAAAATGTTCACTACTCCATGGAATCGCAAGAGATTTTGTTATGGTCCTGTGAAAAATGTTCCAACTGCATGAAATCTTTAAAAAATTTGGTTCACAGAGAGCATAAAATGTTTTTTCTACATAATTGATAAACAGGTTGCTTTTGCTTACAGGGCTTCTGGGATTGCACCATTGATTATTTCTTGACTACTAAGTATTAGTATCAGCATTTCTCCCTTGGAGGTCTGCATTAAGTTGCTTGAATAAAGAAAAGGTTCCACCAAGTTGGCTCAGTGTGCTGAGAAAAGGAAGATAAAAAAAACCTTTTTTTTTGTGTGAAAATGACAGACTAATGTTTTGTACCGTTCAACAGACACCTTGAACGTGCTTTGTGTAAACAAGCTGGCTGATTGTGTGGAGCAGCGTTTCTTAAGAAGGTGAATGATGGCCTGTTTGTCAGAAGCCCATTCTGAGAAAAGTTCAAAGCTATGTGACAGATTCTGCTGAGTTTCAGATTCTTCAGAAGGCCTATTTGATGTTAAACAGGCTGAATTTGTGTTCCTCTCAGTGTCAGAAGAGTCTCTGGGCACAATATTACTGGGACTTTAAGACACCCACGAGGAGTGAGCTGCACACTACGAAAGGATCATGTATTAACCAAATATGTCAATGTTAAGTATTAAGTATTACAGCCAGTGTTCGATAATTTGAATTGATATAAGGATTTTGTCAGGTGTAAATATTACCATGCTTTAAGTGCACAAAAAATGACCATGCCAGGAACATTGTGATGGAATGTATGGTAGGCGTAAAGTGACCGACTGACTTAGGAATTAGGCTTTAAAGTAATACGTACGTATGAAATGCAGAAGTATTGTTATTCAGAAGAGCTCTTCCAGGAACAAATTAATTCCAAAAAGATCATCTTGCAATAATATATTCATTAGTACCAGGCTATGGAATGTTGCACTTATCATTTGACCCCCGTGCAAATCACGCTCGGTCTGAAATTCACAAGCGCTCTGCTGCAATTTGTTAATTTCTCAGTGGGTGCAGCACTGCAGTTGGACCATCAAGTAATTGCGGACACAATCGAGCGAACGAGCACATCGGATTCTCCGACCCAGGCGGCATTATCGGCCATGCTTGAAGTAATTACTGGAGCCATCATGGGAAGCAGGAGGCAGGAACAGGGAGAGGCTCCTATCAGGAGAGGGCACGTATACTGGCTGTTTTAAAAAGAGGCAGCAATCTGCTAAAATTGCGTCTTTCTCTGAACTCCGTTGAGAGTCCCAAGGGAGGTGGGGAAGGGTGGGAGTTTTATTGTGACAGATGTGAAGATGATAGTAAATAATGAAGCAGAATTTTCTCATCCACTGCAAATTAGCAGCACCCCGCCGAACGCCGCCCACAGACCCGTACAAAGGGACCCCCCCCCTCCCCTCCCCTCCCCTCCCCTTCTCGCGCGACGCAGTCTGGCTCCTTCAACGTTGCCGGGCTGCCTCACATTTAGCCGTCATCCGGCGCTTCGGCCGCGTTCGGGAGCTGGGGCAGCTCGGCTTGCTGCCATGGCTACGGCAATGGACCTTTCCCTGAAGCCTCGCTGTTCAAAGGGAAGGAAACAGCCCTTTTTTCCATTTGCGGTTTTTGCTGCTGTTGAGTATGAAGCCAGACAGTACCCATCTTTTCCATGTCATCACTCGATCTAAAAATAAAGCGGCTACACAAGTACTACTCCTTAGCCTGTTAGCCTGGATAGTACAAAAGCGAAGGTGACAAGGGATCGCCGATAAATGAACAGCAGCGATGCAAAGCTGGCCAGGGTTGAAGGCATTCAGATCAGTATTTCTGTTGTCACAACTGCGCTACAGAAATTTTCCTCAAAGCCTCATGGGCCGTTCACACAGCGGATGGTAGAAGGTACGACGGCAGGGACGTAGTTGACGGTACAGAAATTTCCGTTGCGGCGACGTGTTGTTTATATCCGTTGCCATATTTACGGTGCGCGCTAAACAGATTGCTGCCTAATCCAATGGCAGAAAACATATTTTTTACATTAGAATTTTTTAAGGTAATGAATTTGATTTGTTTTTCATACGTGTCATCATTGTGACCATAAAAAAGTTACTGCACGCGGTAAAAAAGGTTTGTGAGTTATCATTTAATAAATTCACAGATAACTCGGATTTTGATTTTGAAGGTGCTCAAGTTAACCGAGGAGCTGATGAACAAACTTGACATCACTAACTAGGATGTCACTGCTTCATGGCAGCGAAAATTACCGGCAAAATTTACCGGTAATTGCAACAGGGCCTACTTTAGGGAAAACGTCAAGCATCAAGAACAACAGCGATTTAAAGCAAATGTGGAATAGCATTCTGGACAAGCAGATCGCAGAACAGAATACAAGATTTCAAGAAGACGCATATGGCCTTTTGCCAGTGGCGGTCTTCTTTCTCAAAGATTCGCAAACCTTTGGCTGAAAAGAACAGCTGACAGCCCCCTGCGAGCCGTATGGTAGCTATATCAATGCCTGATGCCGAAATCACCATTTTCATTGAGCAGTTGAACCGCAAAATTGAATCGGGAACCTGTTCTGTTCTTCCACAATGGATGTAGCTTAGGCTACTGGACAGTTTCCCTTAAGATGTTTTCCCGAGTTTAAATTCACTATTAAGAGTCATTGCCTCACTCCCAATGACATCTTGCAGTGTGGAGAGACTGTTTTCTACCACAAACAGAATTAAAACTCGTCTCCGGTCATCAATGAATAGCGCGGCTAAACAACTTGACTTGGCACCTCCTCCGCAACGAGCCAGTAAAGTACAATTATAGCTAAGCTACATTTTTCGTGCCCGCTGTGGCAATATTACTATAATGTGGTCACTAAAGGTGCTGTCTTGTAAGTGAACAGGCCGTTAATATCACTTATCACTTATCACTTATCACATGTAGAGGTGTCGTAAGTAAATAAATAAATAAATAAATCAAGTTTTACAAAAATTGTTGGCCTTTTGTTATAGCTGATGTGTTTCTGCCTGTGCCAGGGCTTACTATATTGATGCTTGATGGTCTGGGGTTCAACTACCACTGGAAAATGCAACATTATTTTTTAAAAACCTACCTAGTCGGCCTACCCAGTTTTTCACCGGCCTACCCAAAAAATTATTTCTGGCTATGCCACTGGTACCTGGAATCTGCATGTCACTGCTTACAGCACTCCATGCTGCAGCCTTTTTGTCAAGATCTCTGTATTTTTTTACTTTTTGCTTCCAGATTTCCTCTCACCTCTCGTTCTCTACCACAAAGTTGCACAAACTTTGAAATGTACCACTTCCATTCCATCGGCACGTGACCCTACCACTGCCGCAGCGGTGGGATGTAAAAAAAAAAAATATTTTTTTTTCCGACGACAAGTTCGTCCTGCCATCTGCGATTTGCCCGCCGACCGCGTCGTGTGCCGTCTGCTTGTCAATGAAAAAAATGACACAACGGGGTTTCGTCCTGCGCGTCTGTGTGAAGGCTGTGCCTGCCTTTTGCCTTGGCTCGAGTGCAAGGACCCACCTTTGTCTTACCCAACACATCCCTGTCTATTGGCTCTGTGAGGCCATAGGAGACCGTGTTTTAGACCTCATTGTCTTCTGTAGATGTACAGCAGTTTCTTTTTCTGGTGGATGGATTGCAGGGTTGGGGTAGTCTAGTGCAGCTGACTCAGAGTAGCTGATATTTTCAATGACAGGAAGATAAGGCATCAGGTAAATGTGCTGAGTCTGAGTTCTAACTTGGGTCTCTGAGTTGTCCAAAAAAAAAAAAGGAAGTTCACATCACACGCAAGAGCAGAATTGAGGTCAATGTCAACCAAGCGGCCGTAATTTCAACCAGATTCGTTTAAAAATCGAATCATGCTTGTTTACATTTTTACCTAATGAACGCATATTTACACAGGAGGGAATTAAAGCCATGTCCAGTCTACGTTTGTTGATGCAGTAACACTGAGTATTATGGAAACCGTTCCACTGGAGCGTGACTTCAGTGTCCAGACCTGCTGTTGCCTTTCCTGTTGAGTGAATTGTGGAAATCAAATGGTCGGTCTGGTGAATGGTAGGCACACACAATGAGGGGAGTGAGAGCCTTGACCCGAACCAGTGACTTTTAAAAAAAAATGGCTCTATAAGAGTATCTGCGGAATGCCTAAACGTAATGTATATGACAGGGTTTTGACCGCGTTTCCCCTTTTTTCTTTGCATCAGCGCTCCCTGGTCTTCACTGTTATGTTACTTCTCCTGGCAAAAGCCTTAGTTAACTTACAGGCCATATGGGATTTTTTATATGCCAAATGACTATCTAAACCTAGACCAAGCAATGGCGCTCTCGCATGAACAGGGACGTTACTGAAATGGCACTTGTATTGATTGGTAGTTTGGAGGGCTGTTCTGGTTAAGGTTGTTGTACGTTTTCTGCGACTTGTGTACATGGGTATTGTGTAATGTAGAGTTTAGTACAAGTTTCTGTGAATAATTTGTTACGAAATTAGACAATACATGGCTAATTGGTAACACTTTATCTAACTTTACATTTAATCCAGCATATCTGATGTTGGTTTAATTTAATTTAAATGGAAAAAAAAAACAAGTTAAGGTTTCTAAACAATTACTAAACCATTCCACGTGTACGTGACACTGCTGCTGTTGGACCGTAGCAAGCCGTAGCAAAACATTAACAGCCTCAAGCAAAAGCTCCTCTCCATCTACAGGACCAGACCCCTCGCGTAGAGACAAACAGCGTTGTTTAATTGCAAATTTCCTGTCCGTTCTTTGTTTCAGCAGCAACATGGATATATTGTTTGAACTGAGTGTGAATATTCTTGAGGGGTTATCCTGAGTATTCAAAATAAGCCCTGAAGCTGGTCATAAATTTACACTTCCTCATGCAAGAAGAGAGCTTCATCCCACTTGAGGTCAGAGCTTCGTCATTCTATGCCTGTGGCATTTACAGTGAATGGACGTGTACGACAACTGCAGCTGTTGAGGGGACAAGGGAAGCAACAATGCCAAATCTTGTTTGCTGAAGTTGTCATTCGCTCGTTGTTTATTCACAGAACAATGTTTGTGTAATACATCTAAAGAAAATAGGAAATATTATGGCTCCCACAAGTCATTACTATATGAGGTAACGGCATGAAAAAGCATAATTAATCATCAAATTTCCATCTGATCCTTCATAGCCTGTAAAAGGGACATTTAAAGGGTATTCAGACTCAGTCTCATGTGTGGCATGCAGGCCATTGAAACAACATGATCTAACATCCTCAGAAAAGCCGTTGTTGATTTGGCTGAAAATTCTGATTTTGTGTGTACACTCTGACAAAACTGAATAGTTTGCCTCAAACTTGCAGCTAATATGTAGCACATTTGCCGCAAACTAAATTGTTTTCCACAAAATGTTGCCAGAGGTTTGTCAGAGTTTGCCAGTAGTGGTGAACTAAAAACTTTGCCAGAAGTGAATGGCAGTTCCCACAAAGCTAATTTGCATGTGAAAATATGAGCTTGCCGCAAACCTGTGGCAACAATGCCAAAGGTTTGCTGCAAATTTGCTGGAAGGCCAATATTTTTGTAAGGGCATGTGTATGCCGTGCATGCATTTGTACCCCTGTGTGTGCTCACTCATGTTATGTGCTTAACAAAGCCCCCAAAGTTGACCAATAACCAGGGAGCAATCCAAGACTTCAGAAACATTAAACCAATACACAACGGGGAGCCAGTGAAAGGCCCAAAAGCTTATTTATACAAAATTAAAATACCTTAGATCGGTAGTGTAGGCAACAACAAGACGAGAGTAAAATAAAAACATTAATTAAACCCTGCGGAAGAAAACAAATACATCTGACTAACGTAATCACCAGAAAATAATAAACCAAGAAAGAAAAGTCTTCCGCAGCCAAATTAAGATTGAAAATACCAGCATATCTATTATAGAGCTTGCTCTGTCTCAGTGTTGTGACATGTGATGGGCAAATTTAGAGCACTAATTCAGCCCTCTATCTAAGGAAGCTGACCCTGGACAACAGTTAAACTGACCAGCTCAGAGGTCTCCATACTTAGTCCCGTCGTACTAAACAAGGCATCGTTAATATACAGACCTCCAGAATCCTGGCTTCTGCATAATGATCTCAGAAAATCGTGCAGTGTTTATGTTTTACGGAGTCCGCTGCACCGGATCAGACTCGCCTAGTTTCTTCTTTGATATCAGTGGTCTCGCTCTGCTGAATGTTAATGCCCATTCGTTGCAGCCCTGTCTTTCCACCACATCCCCCTTTCGACTTGAAGATGTTTATTGAGGACACGTCCCTCTCCGAAGGACTTAAGTAGCACTCTTTATTTTAGGTCAGAGGGGACAACCTAAAGCACTTGACTTCAATTTTTCGTTCTTTAGAGTTAATCTTTTTCATCTTAATCTTCACGCTTATTATATTTCCTTTGCTAATGGTCCTTAAAATGGCTGTGGAAAGTGAGCATGTTGTTTACAGTAATGCCTTATCTGACAAGGGGATCCAGGGGTCTATTGTTTCATTAGTTGCTCAAAAACACTATTGTGTGTGATTGAAAACAACCCCGGTGGTTGAAATATCTGCAAACTCTTTAACCACACACACAGTCATTGTTTGTGGTAAATGGTGCAGAAAGTGCAAAGACCATGCAAGAGGGGAAGCAAGTTGATTTGGTTACTTAAAATATGGGTTGTTTTCACATGCATCATAAACAAACTCATCGCTATTTTGCTTCACACCCTCGTCGTGTCAAAGTCCATAAGATTTCACTCAACTGATACTTGATATTGATCTAAACCCATTTTTGTTAAAAATGAAAAAAAATTGTCAATTATTATAAATCTAATTCAAATAAGATGTATTATTTAACAGGTAGTCGGGTAACAAGAATAATAAATTAAATGCATGGTTATGGCAAAATGCTTGGACTAAAATTCAAAATAAAACCATCTTACGGCCTGTGTGGGGAAAGTAAAGCTTTAGTATTAATGGTCTTATTGTGGGCAGTTAATTCATTTATTTTTCAGACTTTAAAAGTACATTTAATTTGACAGATTCTGAAACATTTAAATGATCTCAAATCAGAAATCAGATTTTAAAGGATTTTGATGTAATTAATATGAATGAGAATAGTGATAAAAATAAAAGTGGAAAGATTTCATGATGAACAATTTGAAAATCAAGAAATGTATATGTGTTGAAAAAAAGTAGGTCAGTGCAATCTGAAAAAAAACCTGGGTGAAGAGAATGTATGCACTGGATGATCAATTCAAGGATTCAGAAAGTGAATCAAGACTAAGTGGCATAGGAAAGCCAGAATGAGAATAACATCTTGTTTTGTTTGTTTTTTTATCCATTATTATTAGTTTTTTATTGGTTTTTGTGTGTGTGTGTGTGTGTGCGTGTGTGTGCGTGTGTGTGCGTGTGTGTGCGTGTGTGTGCGTGTGTGTGCGTGTGTGTGCGCGTGTGCGTGATTGTGTGTTGTTGTTGTTTGAACACTGTATTGAGTCAGATTTTACCATTTGTAACAGGATGACACCATGCATCTCAGAATCTTATAATACTGGTAGGAATAGGTAGAAACAGGTTAGATAAGGATCCCAGGAACTTTATTTGATAGAAATATCATTACATCTTTGAGTAAAATACTAATTGATGGCATCCAAATTTGCCATGTTCACTGGGTATGATTCAGATAAAATTCAGTCAATATTGTTTCCAACATGTGATGTGTACCAAACTTTTTCCAGGTACAGAGTCAAACATGGGGAATCCAAATAAATATTTGAAATCCATCAAGGAACCACCCAAACCCTACTGCAGGCCCACACCCACAACCACTATGTAGTACACGTTCTCTATGCTCCAGAGGTTTTAGGGAGATGCATTTTGGAGCATAGCTTCTTAAACCTTTCTAATACATTCCCTGAAAATATGGGGATGGGCCTTATCTGAAGCCAATTAACCTGTTTATTGTTACATTCTAGTATGTTCTCTTTTCCTCAGTTCCAATTATATTCTAGTGGTCAGTCAAAACAGCGGCATCTATTGGTAAGAAACAGGTACTACCCTAATAGATAACGGAACAGAAGATTACATACTTCAATGACTCCTTATCAGTACAGGAGAAAATAACCATCCCCATATTTTTAGGGAATGTATTAGATTTGAAAGGTTGAAAAAGCTATGCTCCAAAAATTCCTAAAACCTCTTATAAGAAGTCTTATAAGTGTTAAACGTTTCCAAAATCATCTGTATTTTTGGCCTAATAATAATGTGTATGTGCATGTGTGTGTGTGTGTGTGTGTGTGTTTATTTTGTGTCTGGGCCTAAACTCCCATCGCCGGGAGATCAACAGATTTAAGATCAACTGCCACTGCCCAAAAGGGCTACTGCCTGGCTTGTCAGTGAGCAGTTCAGAATGTGGTTTACCTCAACCTGGTTGAGGGACAACTGGCAACACCAGTATACTACGAAGCAGGATTACTGAGCTGGCTGGATAACTGCACCGAGTACAACTGTGAGAACCCTCCCAAATCTGGAAAATGAACTGAAGTAAAAAGAGCCATTCCTGGTTTTACTCAGTGCAGTTATCCAGATAACTCCGTAATCATGCTTCGTCGTATACTCCCCAGATCACAATTCACATGATTGTTTGTGGGGCATGATGACACTGCTCACTGACCAGAGTTAAAACTAGAAAGTTCCCTGGTTCTGATTCCTGAGCAGCACCACATACAGTGTCCACTCCTGCGTGTGCCTGCATTTGACACTTGAGCTATTTGGCAGGCTAGGTTGTGTTGGCTTGTTTGTTGGTCTTCTCTAAACCCAGATCAGCCGATGCACGCACAAATATTTTGGTCATACGAGTGCATATTTTGATGTTTGCTTTGAACACATTGGCCCCCACAGGAGATTTGGCCAGGTGCCAGAAGATAATCTCTTGGCAGATGCAGATTAAACTTTCACTTCCAGCAATTGTGCAGTAAAGCAGCATTGTGTCTGAGCCTTCAGTTCCGTTTCAGTTCAGCACGGCTTGAAATTCTCAGTCCCCCTTATACATTCGTCATCTTGTCTTTTGGGACTTGATTAATTAAATGTTTTGAGGGTTGAATCAGCGGGAATGTTCTGAGGGTTGAATCAGCAGGAATGTTCTGAGGGTTTAATTTGTTGGTCCTGTAATCCTTTGTTAGTTTTGGCTTTAGCTTGTTTGCCCCCCAATCCGTTGAATACAAATTCTGACAACTGAAATTAAGGTGGCAGTGATGCCAAGGCCAATTTTATGATGCAATTTCCTGCATTTTAAAGTTGTTTTTCTTCCCTATGCTGTGGAATTTAAATATAAACAACTGGATGAATATCAGGCTGTCTGAAAGTGTGGGCTTGCAAAACTCCCGGGGGACGGGGACGGGGGGCACAGGGAATTATTATCTCTGTATTAGCTTATTTCACACCTCAGCATATTGGAACGCATTGGACTGTGGTGAAAGGTTCTTATGAGGAGGTGTGACAGAAATCCACGCTGGGAATATTGTCTTATCCTCTTACAAGGGCATTATTATGAAACCATCAGGGCGGTTTTATACAAGGTCCGTTGCAACCGTCGCGATACAAAGGTAACCTTTGTGCTCAGTTGCAGCAAAAGAGCAGTTTTTTGTATCCGTTTGTTATTTCTCGATGGATTGGAGGTGGCTGCATAACTTTGAAGCTGACCTTGAGTTAGAACGATTGCTGTCATCGCCGGTACCTTTGTCAGTATTGCAGCATTAAAAATAGTCAAATCAGTTGGCGCAGTTTTAAAAATATATACTGAAGCAGAGGTTGCGACCGAGGTAAATGACTTGAAAGGACTTTATTGACAGTTGTTTAATTAAATATAATACTTTCGTTTTTTCAGTAAACAGCGGGATCTTTATCATTATGGTTTTGCTGTCGTTCAATGTATTCCACAGATTCTCTTATTGGCTTTTCATGAGTCGATGCAGTATTGCTGCCCCTAAACACATATGTCAAAAAGCCTGTTTTGGGAGTTTGGGGAAGTGTCCCGTTTTCTCAGTCCAGATCGGTGCCCCCCAGCTTTGCACAATGACATCTTGAAACAGTCACACACCCCCACCCTCTAGCCCAGTTACCCCTGTGCCACCCATGGCAGGACACCCTTGGGTAGAGTACAGCTGATGCGTATTAAGTTGCCCACCCTGGGCGTACCTGACGCAGCCCTCTCACTGATATTATTCCTCGCTTTCTCTGCCTGACTTACAACAGACGAAGACTCATATCCCAGCGCTCATCCCTGGAAACTCTGGAGGACATTGAGGAGAATGCACCATTGCGCAGGTACAACAAGCCTATATGTACATCCAGTCTTAAAGGCTAATTCCACCGAAAAACAACATTAACCTTATTTAACAGATCAAGGCGCAACTAATTAAGTGTCTGTTTGTGGCAGGCCTAAAAAAATTCTGGACTGAGATATCTGCAGATAAAGTTGAAATTTTAATGGAGGTATACATCATAATGAGGTATACCTCTACCCGTCCTTGTTTTTGAAAAACTACAGTTGCGTCAAGTGGGCATGTAAGTTCCCCTGCCTCTGACCTTCCATGTTATGGGAAAGAGGCGTTGACCAAACTCACAAGCCATGTCCGAATCTATTTGAATTTTTACGGTCTATGGTCCGAATGAGCGCACTTGCCTAATATTGAGTATGGCAGTTGAATATACTTTTTTAAAAAGCTGTTAAGTAACGTTACACGACAATTCTGAAAATTGAGTGTTCTTAATATCTAGGATGATATGTAGGATGATATAGCCTACTTATTTCCGGGTAACTGTAAACAGTATTTGTGAGCTAGCTGAAAGAGTTCTTAGCTAAGTTACCAATTATTCCAGTACAATGGCTTCCAGTGATTTTGTGGACTATACACTGAATGACGGCTGGGTAAACAAGTGGTGTAGCCTACGTGTGGTAACTACCGCAATGCCAACTGAAATGAAAACGCAATGAGTGGGACCGGGCACAGTTTCATTTGTCATCTGTGGAGCAAGAAACAGATGAAGAGGGAAGAGTCTGTCTGACTAATTTTACACACCCTGATTTTGAACACCACATGCATAAGGCCGGGTGTTTTGGACACATTTTTTTGGATCCCCAAACATGAACTGGCATAAGACACCCAGACCTAAGTTAACGTTAGAGGACCGGGAGGAGTAATGAGTAAGTGTTGCAGACTTCTGGCTAGGCTAGCTAATATGATTTCACTATCCCAAAAGTAGTAGGGCTGTGTTTTCCTAAAATAATGGCCACATTTCCACCATTTTTCTGGAGACTCCAGCTAATGATGGTGGTATTTTCAGTAGAACTGTAACGTTAGTGGCTAACTTGCCAGCGAGTAACGTAGCCTCTCTTGAAGAACCGCTTCCAGACTAGTAGTAAAATGCCCACTGCCCAGCCCATCCTTTTGTATTCAACCTGTGACTGGCATTGTCTGACACCGCCCATAAACCGTAAGCGCTCTGCCGTTGTAGTTCGCAGTAAAGTAGGTACCTGGTACATGCACAGTAGTTTGGGCTATGTCTCTGCTCTCACTACAGGTAGAGAGTTGGCTGCGAGCTCATTTTAATCCAGAGGAGAGGTACGTTTTTACAAATCAAAGTAATCTTTCGGTGGAATTTCCCTTTAAATGCTGCACAAACCTGCAGAGCCATACTTGTCACATCTTGCATCTTGCTTTTTTTTGGATGACTAACATTCTCGCTCACACCCACATTTGACCGTGTCAGTTGCTATCAGAATTCAACCAGTCAGATTAGCCTGGAACATATGTAAGAGGGTGAATGTTTATTATGAAGAATAACTCAAGACTAATTCCACAGTACAATAATCTGACACCCAAGAACCATGTACCACAAGCCTGACAAGCACCTACTTTGTTCATGGGTGTGTGGAGCTTGGAATCTCTTGAAACACAGCAGCCTTGCTGCCAGTAGTGTCTAGTATCTCCAAAGTGTCTAACCTGTCTCTGTCAATGACTAAGATTGATTTCTGAAGCCTTCACCAAACTTTCATTTTTTCATTACAATAGTTTTAAAGAACTGGATGTGTGTAGGAGCATTTTAAAATCCTTTCTAATTCTCCTGTATCTTTGCCTGTGTTGTGTTCAGATGCCGAACTCTGTCGGGTTCACCCAGACCAAAGAGCTTCAAGAAGGTCCACTTCATCAAGAACATGAGACAGCATGACACACGCAATGGAAGGTATGGAGAAAACATGCACCCCTAATTTCAGTTACTCCCAACTGCCAGGATTACCAGTAGTGTGTGGTTTGATCCAAGATGGCCACATCATAGAAATATGAAGTGTAGCCAGACTCTGATATTTTATGTTCAGCTAACGTCAAGTAAAGTCGAGCCCACAATACCTTAGACACTCAGTAGTGATACTCAGTCCTAAAATAATAGAAATAAATACATTTGTGTAGTAAATGGAACAAACTACTACTTATTGGGTGGTCCTGTCAGTTTTTAAAACTACCATTGCAAAAGAATGTGATCAGGCCTGAAACGCAATCATTAAATTTATAATGAAAATTTATCAGTGTAAAGGTACTTAGGAGAAAAATGGAAGAGTCACCCAAAAAGCGAGAGATTTTGTATTATGGATAATGGTGGTCTTCTATTGGAAATCAATGAAACACCATTCCAAAATCTGGAGTATCATGGACACTATTTTATAACTCACTTGGGTCTTTCAGAAACCAACTAACAATACGCAAGTTGTCACTCAAACAGTCAGGTCTTCAATGTGGCATGCCAAGATGTCTACCCATTGAATATAAAATATTTATTACATTAAACCAACAGAGGAAGGCTGCGCTGAGCATTTAGCTGAAAGATGGGTTTAGCAAGTAACCTTGTTGCTGTTTTATGCCTTTGCATCACAGGAAGCTAAAGGTAGACAATCTGCAATAGAAAATCAACTTTAGCTCCCAGCGCCACTGATCTTACTAGGACGATGGGTCTAAGGGTCTGTTCACACCCTGTTGTTAAAGCCGTTCGTCTTCAGTCTCAAGGAACCTGTCCGCAAGATTCCTTTTTTTGTCCTATATTTGAATTCTGATGTTTTAGTGCTGAAACTTCCTTAGCAACCGAAATAAACTTCCTCTGGTGCCGTAAAGAAGAAAGATTAAATGATAGAATAGCATCATGGAATCTATTATATTTACTGTAATATCTGACTAAGGGCTTGTGTAGATTGGTCCAAGCTTTTGTTTGGTGTCCCTCATGATTGCTCATAGTGCCAGTGCTTCACAGACAAAAACAACAATGCAGGAACGCTGTGCGTCCATTCCCCCCCTCCCATAACTTAACACTGTCCATAAAATTCAGCAGTTTCTTTACAAACGTCCCTTCACAATACCATAAAAATCTGTACCATTATGTCTCAGGAAGTCAGTAGTTATAGCCGTGATGAATGCATTATTTAGCCAACAAGGCAACAGAGAATTACTAAGGTTCAATACCTGTTGTGTTCTGCCACTCACTTAAAAATGTATTATCTATTGAGAAAGGGGTGGAATGAAAGGGCATTGATCCTCTGGTTAGACAGCAGGGGCAAATGAGGAAATGGATATAAAAATAAGGGCTCAATTTCAAAATAGAAAGTGTTCACAATTATTAAAAGTTTTGTTTTGTGAGATTTTTGGTCCAGAAGCTTCAGTTTATTTCAGTTTTATAGCTCTCAAGCAAAAGGGCCCACAACTTTTCTACTATGAAACACTCCTCTTTATGCCTAATGTAGGAACCCACAGAGTATGACTGAAAATAAAGTAAATCAAAAACGTATTTTTTTTCTCTATATCCATTTAAAACTGGGTTTTAGATCGATATCTGGAACTGTCAGATTTTTCTGTGAGCAGTTCAGTGCCTGCTGGCTTTGACATGGAAGGCGTGTTGGTGACATGCTGACAAGCCGGCTGGAAGCAGCACGAGCACACGCCCCGGGCTCCCCCAGGGATGCTCGCGGGGGGGTCTCGTCAGGACAGTTGGACGGACAGCATGTAGCAAAGGAGCACGTGGCCCCCTCTCCTAGCTGCGTCACTGAAACCTTAGACATGTTAGGGGCAGCTAATCGAGCCCTGATGGCCCGGAATGCAGATTGCCGAGCCCAGGGGAGGGGCTCAAACAGAAAGCAGGTCTGCACACAGGTTAGCCGCCCATATAGACCTGTCTTACATCACAAAACATAAATAAATTCCGGAAAGACCCAGGTAGAAGAAATATACAACATACAGTGCCCTCCACTATTATTGGCACCCCTGGTAAAGATGAGTAAAAAGGGTTATAAAAAAACGAGCCTCAAACCATCACTCTGCTGCCAGGTATGCATGGATCACTTTAAGGGTTGTTTCTCCTGACAAATTTTCCTATTGAACTCTATTGAAAAATCAAAAAAGTCATGAGAAGAAACCCTTCAAGTTATCCATCCATATCTACTGTATTTCTGGCAGCAGAGCGATGTTTTAAGGCTTGTTTGATTCGTCAGACCTTTGATGACTTGGAGCCATTTAGCCAACCATGTGTTCCATATTGTTCCAGTGTAGTTTACAGCTAAATCTAGTCCCACCCCCCAATTCCCATAGAGATCCATTCAAATGCAGAGATGTTATAGTATCGCTTGTAAGAGTACCAGAAAATGAGATATCAAGAGTCTTTTGATGTTGTTGGGTCACAGACATCAGGACGTCATGGCATGCAAAGGATATGTGACCAAAATATTAAAAATTATTACTTTATTCTATATATAAATGCAGGGGTGCCAATAATTGTGGCACACATGGTTTTGTTGAAAATTATTATTTCTTGATGAGGGATTTTTTTCTTTCTTTTTTTATGATTCGGATTAATTTTTCTCTTCTCATAATAAATTTTACTTCAATTAAAGATTGGATTTTTCTAATTTTTTCAGTGTGAGATTAAGCTAATTCACCAAACAGTGAATTCTTTATTACTTTTTTGACTAATCTTTACCAGGGGTGTCAATAATAGTGGAGGGCACTGTATATCTTTATATATTACTTAATTGTCCTCAGTCATATATATTCATTCTATTGACCCTGAATAAAAGGAAAAACTATTGTTATATCCATATACATATAGGTAGATAGAAATGTATATTGAGTATTTGTCTTAAGACACTATCATCCATTCTTTTATCTTCCTGAACCTGAGTAAAATGCAGATATTCTAAGAAAAGACCCAAGTAAAAAAGAAACGTAAAAATAAACACAATGAAAGCAATTTTTTTACTTGTTTGCAGATATATGAATTATTTAGTTTTTTGAACTCGCATAATAAGTACCTTGTTCTCAAAATAAAAACAGTAAAAATATATTATACGCATGTATGTTTATTGACATATGCATATATAAATATACATTACATAGGCTCTTGTTTTCTGTTCTTCATTCACTGTTCACCTCTCCATCTTAACCTGTAGGTCTTGTGTCTTCAGTACTTATGTAGGCTGTCATTTTATCTTATAGGATAGTCCTTATCAGTGGCAGAAGATCCCTCTGTAGTGTATTATCTGTCCTGCCTTATCGAGATTGTAGCCAAGCAGGGTACG